>VYYJ01000332.1:0-68180 GCA_021029165.1 Cyphoderus albinus | reverse complement strand
TTATATCCCTTTTGAATCTCAGCCCAAGTGGAAAGAGAGAGAAAGAAAGCAGAGAAATATAATAATCATTAGCGGATACATCCTAAATCCGGGGAAAATGTTATTTCGGGAGTGTCTGTTTTAGGTAGTGCATCCACTCCTTCCTCAGTTTATTCACGACTGCCTCTCTTCCACGAAACAATGAAAATAAGCTGGAGCTCGAAGCCTTGTGCTGTGCGCTCCATTCCATGTAGTTTTCCGGGGAAGCGCAAACACAGATTACACAAGTTTTATTTTGCCGTAGGCTTCCAAAAATATATATATTATTACGGGAATAAGAAAAAGAGTTCTTTATTGGTTCAAAGAATGAATGAATGAATAACCCAAACTCGCAACTCATGGAAGAGGAAAAATGTAACGTGAGACCAACATTAATACTGTAAATTACATTCACTCCAAAAAAGAGGTAGATCTGACCAGTGAAGAGAAAAGTGAGAAAGAGAATAGCAGGTATATCATCTACCAGGAACAAACAACTGCATAAAATATTTTTTTGCTCCCACTCTACTGTGAAAAACAAGACTCATCATCATAATAAATAAGAAAGAAGAAAAAACGTTTTTACTTCTTTTGTTTCATTTCACTGTTTTGTGTGAGCACGGTGATTGGGTATCTGAGTGAGACCTGGTATCTGCGGCAACCAAGCGTACAACTTTTCCCTGTGTTTTTTAGACTGTGGCGAATATTATAGTTATTTTGTGGTTAAAACAAACTAGCAAATAATAGGAAACCCTTGTGCACTCTCTTTCTTGTTATCTGTGTACGTTGTCTCTGCCCGGGATAAGTCGGATGTGGTGCAAAGCCATTTTTCTTATGAATCTTTTCTCCTTTTCTCCTTTCTTTCTCGCACTTCAAAAAAAAATTGGAGAAAATGCAAAAAGTAGATACTTCTGGAAAGAATAAGAATAAGGGTCCAGTCAACCATAGGAAAACGAAGTGTTGCAACTTTACCAATGTGGAGCGCTTACTACCATCATTTTCTTTTCTTCCTTTTTCTTTCTGTGGATATTTTATTTCAAGCGGAAAACAGTTCCTTGTTGACAATCTTATGCCACAAGATATATTTCCGACAGTCGTACACATATATATTTCTATTACGACAGCGGAAAAAAACTCAATAAATGTCGCTTCCTCTCTTTTTTTAGACCACCATCACCCATTCAAACCATTTTTCCACTATTATCGTCATCCAAGCATCTCTTTTCCCCCTTTGAATTAAATGCATTCCTTGTAGAAAATATACATGAAGGGATTGCATTCCGTGCGAAACCACAACCATTCCCACATCGAGCAAGAAGGAAGCAACACTTTTCTACAGCTACTAGATTGCCATTTTATTCCGACCACATAAATATTCGAGAGACTAAAATTAGAGCCGGCATGGACATCCGAATAAAGGGAAAAACAGAAGAAAGAAAAAGGGCCTTCATAATTTCCAACTGACAGATGTCCGCTCTCCACAGTGTATACTTTACAAAGAAATATTAAAAATCCAAAATGTTGTTATACTCAGTAATAAATAGCACAGTCCTTCTTCAGATACATTCAAACCTAATTAAAGCAAAACATGGTCCGTTCGCTTAATTACTTTTGAATGACTACTTATCTATACGCGTGCGTGAATGTGAATGCATGGTTGAAATTTTGCAAATTTTCCCTTTTGGATAACTGGATGTCAGATTGTTGTCCGTCGTAAAAAACTGTTATGTAACTACTACAGCTCGAGCTAAACAGTCGGTCAAAACAAAGTCAATTTTTCTTCTTATTCTTCTGCAGAGAATGCTTCCATTCATCTTGTTACATAATAGACGATTCAAGGATTTTTGTCTTCAAACTTCCTTCTCTATATTTTGTGTTATTGTGTTTTTGTAAAACAACTAGTTGTAGTTTGGCTGAAGCTGAAAGGAAGAAAGACGCGACCATACGGGGAAAGCCGTTGAGCAACATGCATGACAAAGCACACCGGCTACTGCATAACTTTCTTTTATCGTACAGTGAGAGAGAGAGCACGGAAAGCAGCATCCAAGAACAGTGGTAGTTTTACAACAAACTCGCCGGGAACCTCCTTCTCTCGTTGAGCGTCTTTCGACCAGAAAGCAAAAGCAACAATATGCCGTCTTGAAAAAAAGCCAGAAGTCATGAAAATGGTCGTTGTGTTTAGGTATATAAATTTTTATATTATTTTTGTATTGCTGAAAGTAAACCGGAGAAACTGAAAAATGCAGCAAGGAGAAAAGAAAAGCAGCAGCAGTGGTGGTGGTGGTGGGATCTACGTTCTTCTAGCTAAAGCCCGACAACATTCCAAACATTATTTTCCCTGTGTTCCCAGCATTTTTACTGGTTTTCTTCCACTCACTAACTACATACATGACACACGCACACATACATTCATACACACGGGCTCAACTTCTACACCGTTATCCATCCATAACCTTGGCAAAACAGCAGCTGAGGAACAGAACAAGAGGAAAGAGAAAGCGGAAGCTACAGCAAGTCAGCAATATTATTAGTATTATTATTGTACGTAGCTGGGAGCCAACTCGGATATATCTCCACACTTATTATATTATCGTTACTATCACACACAACCGCGTTTTTCACTTTTTTCAGTTTTCCAAGTCAAACATGAATATATAGAGAGCAAGCTTTTGGTAACAGCGGTGGCAGTGGTGTAGCAAAGAGTATACACATCACATGGCATGGTTCACTGATTTACTTAACTTTGGCATTGGCCTTTATGTCTGCGCACATTTCCGTCAGAAAGAAGAAGAAAAAAGAAACAGCAATTGAAGGGTAGCAGGAGAGAGTAAAAGAGCTCTCGCTCCACCGACATCAAACTCCTTGGTCTTGTTCCTCCTCCAACATAAAACAAACAGTGCAAATGCAATGTTGCCGAATGCGGAGACGAGAAATACAGATGACGGAAAGTGGATAATATTATGTAAGTTATATGCATTGAATCTCCATCGAAATGATACGATGGATGCAGGAGATTCTTTTTTTCAGCTAGAGATTTCACTCACTGAACGGAAAAAAGCATCCAGTCCACAAACTTTGTGGCGTTACACAGGAAAAATGTTATAAGCCCAAGTTCAATATTTCAATCGCATTTCTCTCTTTTTTCTTCTCTCCTTCGAATAAAATTGATATTTTATACACCATCACGTCAATATCACTTTCTTCTGCTCAGATCTCCGTACGTTGTATCTCGGAAAAGATATTTCACTTTTTTTCTCCCTCTCTCTCCTTTTCTCCGTTTCATGTAGATACCAAGACAAAGCCAATCGAATCCATGAACCTTTTTTGAAACATGCTTCATCATCTTCTATGTCGTCCTTTGCAGGTACCATACCTTCCCATTTGCTTTCTTGTCTGCTGCTTTCATCCCAGGCCGTAACCTTCCCTTTTCCGTCTCCATTTTTTCCTTTCGTTCTCCGCGACTTTCTACTTTTACAGCTCTTCCCTTTTTGCTCCGTTTTGGAATGTAAATTTTGAGGGGAGAAAATGGTGAAGCCATGAAGTGCCTGGTTGAACGCCACTTCCAATGCTAGTTTCATTGTTATAATACATTTTTATCTTATGGCTTTGTTCCGTAGTAGTAATAATAATGATATTCGACGGCTCGATGACTTTACTCATAGGCATAGCGTCTATCATCGCGATACGATGAGACGAGAGGCTTAAAATATGTATTGCAAAAAAAATTACTCCACTTGCTATTTGCTTCCAGTGCACATCCAAACCTCACCTTTTTCTCTCCCGTCGTCTGTCTAACTGACTTTGGCAGGAGGATGGATTAAATTCAAATGCGTGAATATCCAACCGTCAACCACAAAAACCATGTGATTTTTATAGAACGTTCGCTCGCTATAAGATGAAGAAAAATATAAAAATGATGGCAGCGGGGTATCCATGCAGGAAGGCTGTGTGCAAAAGCATACCATAATTTTGACATCGGCGTGTTCCAGCGGACGTGCACCATTTGGAAGGAAAATGTGTTGAGAAACCAGGATAAAAGTGGTAGCACCGCACAACCGAAAAAATGGCACGAAGCAGAGATCGACCGTGATCATGATTATCAGACAAGAAGCATTCTTCGCATTATTTACGTGGGTACTTACCACAGAAGTGAGGCGGAAAATATACAATCTGGTAGCACTAGCACAAGCAGAGATGGACATGATTGTTTGATGGCTGCTGTCGTCTGTGCTTGCATATCATGATTCACCGAGGTTTTTGACCTATACTCGTGCTGCCAATATCTGTCGCGACACGATCATCACGCCTCACGCACACGAGGCACATGTGTGCAAAAAAATCCACGCATTAGCTTCAACCCCCGCACCAGGTTTATTAACAAATTGCAGGAAAAAATAATTAGCGGAATCACTGAAACGAAATGATTTCATCTTCCCATTTTCTCCTAAAAATAACGTGTGAAACGAAAAGAAAAACAATTGGGCAACTTTTCTTCTCATCTCATGACAGCTCTTTAGTTGTCAACCCATGAAAAATGAGATGTCCTCCGAGTGTACTTTTGCTCCAAGCAAAGTCATTCGGGCGTGTCGTCTGGTGATCATGTGCAAGATGTCTCGGATAATTTCTTCACTTTATGACGACAACTACAGGAATCGTGGCATGGAAAAGTTTCGTTAAAAATTGTACCTAGTCTTAATAATGAGAGAAAGAGAAAATTTGTGGATATCGTGCATTACTACTCATACGTCATCGACCTCGCTGTTGACAGCAGGAAGATAAATAAACCGAACCTTCATAACAAGTTCAACACTTTGGTACTCAACTTTTTAAAAAATCTGTGATTCTAGTAAAAGCAAGGTATAGTATGTAATATGTGCATTATTAGAGACGCGTAAAGAAAACAGATAAATTTTAGCATCAGTAATATTATTATTATTGCACAGTAAAAAAATTACAGGACCAGTTAAATTGCAAACTTCGCAAATAAATCAAAGAGCCTCGCGATGGCAATGTTAGCTTGTGCTTCATTCGAGATGTAATGTTCAAACACAGAAAAGGTCATGCAAAAAGAGAAGGAAAGAAGAAAGAAAAGTTATGTTTTATGGAAAATATATAATCCTTTTCCCAGTGTGACTGAAAGTGTGGAAAAGTAAAAATTGGAATTAGGCCGACCGGGCAGGGATGTTGTCGGAAATAAAACTGTCGACACTGAAAAAAATATATAACGGATGCTAAAGGTACATAATCCTCATTCCGGTCTATAGCATTTACTTGGCTCTTATTTCTACGAATGCAACGGGAAATCACGTCATCGCCACTCACATACACCACCCACGTGTAATAACACACATAATAATTATTTTATTACGGAAAATAATTCAAAATTAATTATTTTTAAAATGCCCCTTGAACTAAATTGACGTGGGTAGACTGGGAATATTAAAGTAGGGATGGGTTAACCCTAGTCCATTCATTCTTTACATATCAGAGGAAAATTTAAACATGTGAAAAATACAAAAGGAAAAGTAAATTATGAGTTAGACGACGTGAATGATGGAACGCATATATTATGTAAATTGTGGACCGAAAGATAAACAAAAAATCGGAAACTTCCTCGATTAGATCCTTCTTCACTGCTTCCTTACGTAGTTAACTTCTGCTTGACGACGACGACAAGACGAGAAAGGACCTTTTTCGTTTACTTTTCTGGTGCGGAACAAAAGGTACATACTTTGAAGGGAAAATGGAACTTTCTTTTCTCTCCCATTCCAATGGGAAGCAGAAAAAAACTATCTCTTTTCTCTTCTAGAAAAATGTGTTTTTCTTCAGAGCAAAAGTGGAAGGTTTCAAAAAACGATACGCTTTTAGGACGAGCAAACGCATATGCATCCTTTGACATGTGAAAGGGTTTAGGTAATATCGGGACGGACAAGCTGAATCTGCATACCTTCTCCCAACGACTTGGATGGAACTCGTTTTGCGGTAATGCATCGTTATAAGGTTTTTGTACCGTTATAACGTACATCTGACTTTCACTCTGCTCCTTCTTTTCTCCTCGTTCAACGATGCATGAATGAACATGTGTGCTTCTCGTCGACTCAACATGAAAAAATGAGGGTAAAACATACAAGAAAATATATTTCACCCGTTTATTATTATTATTATTCGGGAAGAAAGTTGCTCAAGTACTCATCTCTGTTTCGGCACATTCCCAATATACAAACTTTACGAACAAGTCCTTTTCTTGTGGGCTGAAAAAAAAACTTTGCTTTAATATTTTGATCGCATTTCCCAGCTTTCCTTTGCTTGCTTGTTATATACATATAGATATATTTATATTCTAAATGCGAAAACCAAGAAAATTGAAAACTAAATGAATTTCTTGATTTATTCTGATCTTCTTTGAAAGTTTACATAAGGAAATAAAAAGATTCTTTAAACATTTACATTACGCATTGTGTAAAAATATCAGTATTTTGCATGTTTATAACTTACTAAATACTGAAAGTTGAAGATTTGAAATTTTCTTCCTTCCAATTAAAAACACAATTATTCTTACTTCTTCCATTTTTTCAAGAGAATCGCATGCATACAGAGTGCCAGCCCACCAAAACTTCATTGTCAAGGGCACGCAATTAGTAGACCTTGTTCACCACGTCTCTCCTTTTCTTGTGACGAAGGTGGGTCGAGACGGAAACACTTTCTTCTGTCTTCATAAATATATTGCATGCTCTGCACATTTTAACACTTAGATTTCTTCTACCTCCCTCGCGTTCTGCCTCCGCACACGCCTATCTAAAAGAATTTCTAAACCAACTTAAATAATAATAATACCACTTTTTCTTTCAATTTAACTCTGTCTCCTACAAGTTAACCTGTCTTCCACTACAAATACAGAAGAAGTCAGCCAACTCACTGGCTTTTTGATAAAAGAAAACTTTTAACCTGCAACTATTATGAATTTATGTGCGTAATGGACACATTACAAATGTAACTTTCACTCGTACTACCTTTTCTTGAAAAAACGTATGTGGTTGATTGTGGGTTGGCTCTGGCCGCTACTACTTCCACTAGCTTTAAAAACTGGCATGTCGACAACAATACATCTGTAAAATATGTACATGCCATGTTATACTCTGCCCACGGCCTGTGATTCTCTTTAAATCAAGTTTTGTATTTATAATAGATTTTCTTGTGGTGTGTGCACTGCTCAAATGTAACGTGAGTTGAAGTCTGCTTGATCAGCATTTTCCTTCTTTTTATTTGCTTTCTCCAACTCTTTTATACAGAAGCAGCAGCTTTATAAGTTTAATGTGCTCCATCCAGCAGAAAGCAGAAGGCGTGTGAAAAGCCACCATCACGACGACTCACTTTTCCTCCTTTTCGGATATTCTCCTCTAATGTTTGTGGGTGTCCAACACTAATGCCATTTTGCAAAGTAGAGAATTAGCTTGTTTATTGCATTAGTTTCTCTGATGGTATTCTTTTGCTTGTCTCTTATATAGAATCGTAGGAGGCAGTTTGCTTTCCTTTCTTACTGTCTGCTTTTAATATGTATAGAAGCAAAGGAGATTTTCACTGTTACTTCTTTTCGCTCCTGCGGCTTTTAAAAATCATGCAAGTAGTCCCCCGCAGAAAGTACTAATATTAATAATGTCAATCACAAAGGAAAGAAAAACGTGCACGGTAGAAGAAGGAGTAAAAAACATGTAATAAAAATATACAAGGAAGAAAGGAAGTTTGTACACAATACATCTTAGCTCGGTTGCTCGCTGCGAGAATTTTTTGCTCAAGTCACTAAACTTACAAATGTGATGATTTGAGGTGTAGATAATGTCACAGAACGGGTCTCATGAATCATTTTTCATTTGCATGAGCAGCTCCCGCTACAACAGCGAGCATACCTTCGCACGGCGAAAGTGCTTAGATTTTCTATTGTGCAAGTAGGTAAAAGTGTAATAATAGTGCTCCAGAATGACTATGATAATGACGAAATATATTAGGCATTCTAAATATTTTTCCAGAGCTACTCACTGTTACCCGACAAACCTGAGGAAGGAGAAAGAGTGGCTAAAATAACATCATTATGTGTCGTCTTGTCTTTTTTGCGAGCCATGGTAAAATCCCACCGTGCGGGTTTTCTACCTTTTTTGTAGACTACTTAAGGCACCAGTGTCATTATCGCCATCGTATTTTCTTCTGTCTTTTCTCGGATGAAGTGTAAACGAGAAGGATGATAATAAGCATCTGGCATATGCCTAATTTTATTATTGTTACCATTTTCCTTCTTTTATGCCTTTCTAAACACAAACTGCTCATTTGGTATTTATGTCTGCTTTTCTAGTTCCCGTTCAAATATTAATATTAACTCTTTAGACATCCTTAAAAAATTCCACAAGGCATTACTCATTTTATGCCTTACTGATTTACCTTGAACTTCCACTCAAACCAGCACCACTGTTTCACCACCAATCATTGTAAATTTTTTATAAATTTTCATGAATTACCTTTTGTTGTGGTAAGCTAACATGAAACCACAAGTTGAATGTGCATTTTAAGCTAACTAACTATAAAATGTCCATGGTCCATGTTTAGTGTGGATGTTTAAAATCTTCATTTTCCCACTATTAAAACAACTTTAATGAGTTTAGCGCAAATGAAATATTTACGAAATCTTTTACTCTGTTTCCACAAGTAAAGACAGTATAATGGCTAGGTGAATCATAAAGTCTCACATGACAGTTGTTCCTCCCAGTTCATCTGCTGCCGTCAGAGAGATAAATATTTTTATTTTTATGTGTTACCTCGTCATTTCCAAAACTTCCTGTCCTTTCCCCAACCCTCACAAAGTTCTCACAGTAAAACAAGCTTGTACAATTTAAAGTGATTCACTTTCCCATAGTGAGTTACACTGCGACTACATTAAAGCAATGATGGAGGATATGGCAAAGATAATAAACTATTTTAAAGGCAAAACTTTAGTGCGGTACAATTTTCAAAAATTCAAATAAAAGTCAGATATTTAACGACTCTTCCTCTCTCAAGATGTAAGTACCCACTTTAAAAATATACCCAAATAAAAAATTTTAGCATCCGATCCGATTCTTTTTTTTCACAGAGACAACTCCAAAAGACAAGGAGTAGCAACTAGCGAGAAGTATAATAAAGTAAAATGAGGAGATTTTTGTGTTCACACGAAGATTTTGTTAGTGTGACAAGAACACGACATAATTGCTTGGAATGAAACATAAAATGAAGAGAGGAGTGTGTGACGGAGCTGAAGAAGGTTTGACAGCCTGACGACGGCAAAGCAATGGTCCTTTTTTAAACCGTTCTCCACAGGACAAGAAAAGAATAAAAATATTTCATGTTTTGAGAAAGCAAAATCAGCCCTCGCTCATTTAAAGACATATGCTCTGATCTGACACACATTTCGTTACATAACTCCGGCTAAGTGTATGCTTTCCAGTAGCATCTTCAAGGTGAAGTCAAAATGTATACCGACGCAGGGGACATACGATACTAATTTGTTTATGTGCTACTTACGATGATATAATACCACGAGAAAATACTTCAATAAAGTATATAAAGTACATACGTATGCGTATGTAGTAGTGGTAATAATATGAAATAATAAAAAAGTGTTTTCACATACACCACTTTTATTGTTACATACAAGGAAAATTATGTTCTGTAGCGGAGCGGCATTTTATCATCATGTGTTCGCCTTGATGAATGTGTACATGTTTATTTAAACTTCAGAAGCTGAGTTAAAGATATTATTGTTTTTTTTTCGACAACTATAAAAAAAGGAAATGTGGAGAACACTTGGTTCGTTTTGGGTAATAGTTTTGTTGTAATGTAGGTTCTTATGGCACGATGACGCATTTGCGGGCATGCAAGCAACCATTTCGTTTTTCATTTAAGTGAATGAGTAAAGTAAGTTGAATTGACGACCAGGGTAGTGCATTCTGAGTGAGTGTGCTAGTGAGCACTGAGCTGCTGAGCACCCTAATTTTTTCAAACTGCACGAAGTAAAAGGATAATGAGACGTTTCCTTTTCAGATGAAACATATACATTTATATTTGTATCACATCATCTGTGTTACAACATTTTTACACTTGCCTGGTCTTCACCAACCACCGACGTCCTTTTCATTCATGTCGTTCAAAGTTTTCTCAAACAGATCATGAGAAGGCAAGTTAGAGAAAAAAAGTTTTTTCTCCTATTTTTTAAAAAATCATTTGGTATGTACACTTGGTACACTTTGCTTTGAACATAGAGAGGGAGCCTCCGGTCAGTCTTGTACATTGTGTTTTTGTACTACAGAAAAGTCCAATGGAATAGACAAAGGTCGACGGACTCGATTGGAAGAATCTTAGTTTTTTTTCTAAATTTTTCTTGGGGTCAATAAATCTCTCAGTGAATGTACATAAATGGTAAACAAGTGATGTGAATGTGAGAGGATCTAGCCACCTCGCCTGTTTTTTTTGTATGTTTTCAAAAAAGTTCACCTTGAACGTGTCCGTTCACCATTACCACAGCTACAGCAACCACGTTAACAAAAAGTTAATGAAATTGTCCCACCGGAAGAAGCATAGCCTCTTTTCGGGGTATGAATTGAGCACGATGCAGTACGCACCCTAAATGTGCCTAAAGTAAAGGAGTACACAATGAATAGGTAGCTGTGTAGTAGGAACAAGTAATTTTCTCCATCCAATAAAAAAGGTAATAAATCCTGGAGAAAAAACAAAAAGCGAGCTTCAGAACAGAGTTCTCTCTTTCTATGTATTGTGTGTGTGTGCTCGGATTAAATTTATTCATTCATACAAATCAATGCTATTCAGAATAAATTGCTTTACCGAGCAAGAGAGAAAATGAGAAAATTGTCAATGCGGCAGAGGTAGTGGAGAGTAGTGGACGAAACGAGCCAAGCACAAAAGGCAAACACATTCACAAATAACATACTCCATAAAGTAGATGCATACAAACAAAAGTCCCTATCATCTCATCTGCATTGCAATAGAGAGAGAGAGAGAGAAACGGGCAAGTCGCATGGTTCACTTGAGAAAAGCTCATTTTCAATGTTCCATTCCACTTTTTTCCTGTTTGTTTCAACTTTGTTATGAATAGTAAACAAGACATGGGACAAACAAACTACGCACACATTCACTCACTTCATTTCTTTGAAATCTACTACCGGTCGTTCTAATGATATTCTGGACATTTTCAATTCTGACCGGACTTCAATGGACAAAAGGGATTGAGTGAGGGTACATTTTGTTATTACTCTTAATACATACAACAACAACACAGCAGAAAGATTGACTTTGTACAAACAAGCCAAATGCCCATATTTCCTGATTCAACAAAAAAGGTGAACACACGACACAAAAAGTTGTCATCGAGCCTTCTACCTTTAATCTTGTTCACAATTTATAGTCATTCGTGATCGCGATCATAAGACAGAGCAGAGAGGAAAAGGAAAGTGTTTGTTACAATTTTCTACTCGATTTTGGATTCTGGCTCAGTTCAATTGAAATGGTCGTCTTTCTGATCAGATGAGTTACCATTACCGCAATATTAATAAAAATAAAAGATGTCTCATCCATTGAAAGTCTTTGTTCGCCTTTTCAAGTCCAATGAATTTTAAAATGTAAAGTAGGTATGGATATGGATAATATGCAGTCAAATGCAATGCAGTTTTCCTTTTGTTCAAACTCTCATTCCAAAATAAAATAAAGGACAAAAAGTGTTCATTCGAAAAAGAGAACTGTGGCTGCTCTCGATTACTTTACTTAACTCTACTCATCTCATTTCATCCATTTCTTTTTTCTTTCTCTCTGAAAAAGCCAGACATACATACATATAGGAAGCCGTAATTGCCATTTTGTGTGTGCCCGTGCCCATGCCCCAACGTAATGAATAAAGTGGGACCACTCTCTCTGTTAGGAAGGATGGGAGGAGTGCACAGTGTCCAAAACTCAATTAAAATGTCTCATTCAGCGCACCAGTCATTCACTCAGCCAGTCTTTTCAACATGTACATAAATTTTGCTGGGCAAATGTGAATAATGCGCTTACTGGTATTTTGGAATACAATCGAGTTGTGCGAGAGCGAGCAGTGCAATCGTACAAGTGCTCATTTTGATCCGCTCGTATTTGATTATCGCATATCATTATCTTGCGCATTTTAAAATATTGCTGGTGAATGAAGAGCTTCCAAAAGTAGTAATAATTATGTTACACATTTTTTGAACCCATTTGATCCCCTTTTAAATCAAATAAAATACATTAGACGGACCAAGACAACGAAATAGGATTTATGACTAATTCGGATAATAAATCCATAAACTAATGTTTTTCACTCCAGGTCGTCGTACCCTTACATTACTCGATCAGAAGAATTTAATGCAGCACTCATTTGCTTTTAACATGGATAACTTATTTATGGTTGCACTACTCAAGTTGAAACAACTGCTGGACTCTATTATATTTTTCTAAAAAACTAATTAAGCCAACACGCTGCATTACACTGTTCCGTTGTTTAATAAAAAGTCTTTCAGCTTCTCCACCTCATCATCACGTGATTTTTTCTCTTTATCCTTGAACAAGTCAATTCTCCAGCCAAGTCAACAGCATGTCCATTTTAAACCTTTGTCATGGCTTTAGTCCAGAGTTTTGCTGTTTTAAAAGAACTGTCATCCTGATTCATTTGCTCCCGTACATATTTAAAAAACATGTGTCACTTTATTTTATTTCCTTTTCCTCCACAAATGGAGTGGAGAAGTAAGCATAACATAATAATCATAAAAAAGCTTAAGTCCCTTTCAAACTGATTGTGTCATTGTCGCAGACAAGACGACCGAATGAAAATGATGGGATGACGGAAAGAGTTGTACACATTATTCACGACAAATAGGAACACTGTCACAATGATGTGAGCGGCATCCTTCTCGATGCCTGCCATTGCCACCAGCTTATCTTGAGGACGAGCGGCAGGCAGACAAGAAGAGAAAAGTAGAAAAAAGGAACTACTTTTACATGTCATGAAGGCGGGCGAGGCGAGCCGAGTAAGCAAAGTACATCATCATGTGATGGTCCTACTCGAAGTGAATACCTCCAAATTCTACATAAAAGATACTCACTGAAGCAAACCAACTTAACTTTGAGCAAGCTCGTTTTCTTTTCCAGCCGAGAACTACATGACAACCTACTTTGTCTACTCCATAATCTAATCGGCTAGAGTACCTAATATTATTATTATTATTGTTATGAAAAGAAGTGAAAGGGAATAAAAGTAATATTCTAATATTAAACATTTTATGACTTAGAATTATCGTCATCCTCATCCTTTTCTCCTTGTTCATTTCTATTCACAGCCAGACCGGATTTTGGAGTCAATGCTCCTTTTTCTTAAACTAAAAAGATGGAGATCGGCGACCGGGATCCAAAAAAGTGTCAGAATCTTCATTTACAGTAAACTGTACCAAATTGCTTCCACTTCTACTTTGTTTCCATGTCCGTCGTTTTTTCTCCTATGAAGGCAAATGGAAAGTTGCATTGAGAACGCAAGCTAAAGCGCAGAACTTCTCGCATCATTGCTATTTCGTAGTTTTGTTTAGATGGCTAAGTCGAGTATGCAAGAATACTTTTGGATTTGGCTCAAAAGCATTTTTAGCGTAGCCTGTACAGAATTAAAACCTAATTAAACCTGTCGCATCTATTCTGGGCTTGCTACTTGTAAACTGCTGATTAATCGGCTTGTTTGACAAGCTCATTAGGCGGGAAGAAATTGCATTCTATTTTTATCCTGAAAATGAAAGTAAACGGAGAAAGCAACATTTAAAAACAGCTTGTAACAACGAAAATAAATTTATTCCACTACGACTGGATATTATACAACAGAAATTAAAATACGATGAATAATAAATGAAATAAGGGAAGGAATAAAGAGTCTGCAGTCAGATTAGCAGAACATCATGTAATACTCCACGGAGTAATTAAATATTCTCAGGTTTGAAGACAGTTCAACCTGTAATCAGAGTTCTTCAAGAGAAGAAGGTAAAGCAAAGGGGACTTTTATTGTGACTGTTTTTATTTTTGAAGAGAGTGAAGAAAAGCACTTGCCGTCAGTTCTTCCTTCTTCCTAGAACAAACATTTATTATGGATACACACAGCATCCATTTCCCGATAAATACATAGATACAAGACAGTGTTCCATTTTTAACAATCCCCAGGGAAAACGGATACTTGAAACTTCACTGTAGCAGTTTCTCGAGAACGATGTGATTCATTGAAGGATGTCGCTTCAGCTCTCACTTCAGCCAACAACCACTCAATTTTTTGAGTAATCAATTATTATTAAAAACAGAATTGCCTTAAGTGTTCCCCAATCATTATTTATTTCGTTTCATGGACAAATATATATCGATCCTCACTTTGTGCGAAATAAACTGAATTGAATGATGAATGAAAAGAGGACGGAGTGTGGAATAAAGAAGATATATCTGACTACAGAACTGGCTGTCAGCTCAGTATCATGATTCCCGTTATTAGAATTTATTTATTTCGTTTGAAAATTGACGCGGAGGAGTGAGTGGTAGTAAATAAGGATTCATTTATTATCTGCCTGCGTCTTGTACAAACAGTTTGCAGAATCATTACAGAAGTTTATGCTGTTTATTGTTTTCTAAGGGAATAAAACGAGGAAAATGATGACGATGATGTTGGCGATGTGGTGACCGCCCGAAGCGTAAACAACAAGGCTCGTATTAAAACACATTAAACGTTAGCGTTCATCAGACGAATGAGCGATGAACGAGGATCAGCCGAAAAGCTCATAAGAAGAACGATTTTGAGTATTTTCGGTGAAGAGAAACATTTTGAGAAGAATGATGCTTGGTGACGATGAATGGTGCGACGACTGTCACTCAGTTGTTCAATACTTATAAACTTTTTTCTTGGATTTCTTCTAGGAAAATAGAAACGAACTGGAACATCTCCATTACATTTATCATCATCATAATCACGACACGGGGAATGAGTAAGTGGAGTGGGTAAGAGAGAGAAAAGGCGTCGTCGAGTGCGTCGAGGAGGAAGCGAACGAGTGAGTAAAATTTTCATTTTGTAAATGCAAAGACCATGTTCTTGTGTTTCCTTCTGGTTGGCCTCCTCTCAGCAAATAACCCCGAAGCGATTGAATCATGATGATGCACGTTTCCCTCTCTATGTCTACACGTTCCAAATAACTCTATAAACCCTTATTTTGCATGCTATTTTTGAGCAAGTTTACCGTGTTCCCGTAAAGTTCACAACACGAGTGATATATCTGTAGAGTGCGATCGCAGAGTTACCGCTACCGCATCAGAATCGCTTCTTTCTCTCTTGCAATCCAATATCGAGAATTGAAATTGAAACGAATTTCTTCTCTCCTTTTATTTGATGAACTCTGCAAGAGAGAAAATGCGATCATTTGCCCCATTTTGTACACAGCATTTTCACTCATTTCGGTGGTGGTGGTGGTTCGTGGTTTTGTTATTGTACAAAAATACTCTGCTAGGATTTCCCTGCTAATTCTCCGTCTGTGACGAAGAATAATAATTCTGAATTTCTAACAAGAACAACTATCAGTCGTTTGCTGGTGTCATTCACTTCGCCTTCTGCGTTAATGTAACCCTGATCACGATCCTGATTTGTACATAATTGCCATCAAGCTCATCATTATAATAAAATCTCATTTAAATGATTCCACTTCTTCGACTTCTCTCGAGGAAAAGTTGCCCTCTTTACTACCTTATACAATATATAAGACTAAATCAATTTATCTCTGTTAATAATAACTGACATCTTAACGATGGTATCAAATTAGTCTTCAGGTAATATTCATTGTGGAAAAAAATCTTCATCTCTTTAAATAACATTTGAAGACAAGAAAGGAGATTTGAAAAAACTCGACTCATTGCGATAAGATTAACTAGATAATTTTGACTTTTCTCCGTACCGATTCTGCCATTGAGATGGACAGATTAGCAGCAATCAAACCAAACTGCTGGTAAGTAGTGATAGGATAACAGGAATAGAATTTAAATAAAATTACAGATTATAGCAAAGCCGGCTTCATCTTTTCAGCCGTTTGATGGAAATTATGAAGCTTTTAAGTGCGTAAGTAGTATTACCACTTTGCTCATTCTTTTGTCATTGTCATAAAAATCATTCTCGTAATTCCGTTCCAAGAATGAATTATAATATTTTTTTGTAGCAAGTGCACCAAAATATCCGGCCCGATTTCATTTTTATTCATTCTGAAATTGGACTGTAGTTGAGTAAATGCCATTTCTCATCCGATCAAGGCAACGCAAGGATAACGGAGCGACCGACAAACAAAAAAATCTTCCCTCAATACTCCAACTCCGCTCATTTTCATTTTATTTCATTTCAGTTCTGCGTTCGTTCCTTTGGAAAAATCCTCATTCTAAATCCTTGCATTGTAATAATTCAGGACTCTCAGTCTTACTTTGGCTAAAAGAGAGCTAGAGTCAATGAAAAAAGATGAAGACAGAGATATGATAGTTTTTTTCTGTGTCTCTCTAAAATACATATCTCATGGATCTTATTTCAATAGGGGTAATGGAGTCCTTTAGGATAACGACGACGACGATGGTGATGGCTGAACAAGGCCAATGTTTGTAATGACGTGATACTATGATGATGAGAGTGATGTTATGGAGGGTGGTTTTCCTTTCAGTCTGATACTTCCAGAGAGTGAACGGATCTGGCTTCATGTGTAATTTGTATTTTTTACAAGCGTTGAGTTTTAAAGAAACATGAGATTCAAATAATATTATTAAAAGTGCAACGAGTACCCCTTTTGCCTCGAACCCAAACTCCGTTTTAGAGAAACAGACAAGCAGAGGAGACGCATTGGAGAAGAGAAAAAAACATCTTGATCGACACGATGCCCACAATAATGCTCTGCTGATGGTGTGCTCGTGCATTTTAAACTGGAGCAAGCGGAATAATTGGAATGGTGTAAAGCCCTACATAGTACGTATAATATGCATCAAGAGAACACTTGCTTATAAATTCTTTTTTCAAAAACAAAACGATCAAATGAGGGATGCGGAGTGCAGAGTAAAAAGGGAAAAAAGAAATGAAATAATGAAATGGGTCGTCGTATATAATTTTTAAAAAACCTTTGAGTAGTCGGGTAGGCACATCACATTATTATTACAATTTCTCGAAACTGCATGCAAGGACGGCTTAAGGTTGTTTTAAATAAAAAGATTTGTGCCTGTTGGTGATGATTTTGGAATTAAGTGAGACAAACGTTTTTGAGGAGAGAAAATCTCTCTCGGGTTTCATTTTCCTGATGATGACGATGACGGAGGATCATTTCATCATCATCTCGTGGAAATCCTAGTGGAAAGCCCTTCTATAACTTTTTATTAGGACTGCTGTAATCATAATGAAGCTCACGAAGGAGAAAAGGAGCGGGCTGAGACTAAACCCAGAAAACAGAACGGAGAAAAGAAGACACACAAAATTGACTGGGAAATGAAGTATGAACCACGGCACACACACAAACAAAACATCCCCCAACTTTTTACAAACAATGAATAATATTCACAAAAAAGAACAAATCATTCGCCTTTGTACTCTTTGTAATACAAAAAATCTAAACACGCAAAGGGGGACAAATTAAAAATGGTATGTCTTCAAGTTTTTAGTAACCGTTTATATAATCGCAATAGTGCATTTTATAAATTCGTTTTTTTCTTCTTTTCAAATTAACTCATTTTCAAAATGTACGATCTTTAAGAAAGGGGAGACGAAGACGAGACGACGAGTAATTAAAACGAATGAAAATTGCTTGTTCCATTTTTCAGTCTTCATCTATTCCCAGGACATATCTAACTAGGAAATCCAACTCTGATAAAAAGAGGATAATATCATGAATCACGAGAATCATGATAGGAGTTTTTTCCACAATGGATGAGTTTCACTGACATAGTTTGCCTTGCCATGTTTCATATTATGTTTTTGATAGGATAGTACTTTTCTCATGCAAAGCAACACGCTAACTCGCAAAGGTAGCTAAAAATAGAAAAAATAGAATGAAGAGAATGAACTCCTGCATTGATTGAGTTTGTTCATTGCTAACAAAAAATCAATATAATAATCCAAGTCGAAAAGGTATAATACCGTGTAAGCAATAAACGCACCAGGGCATTCAGTTTATGCACACATGCATGTACAAACACACATGACACAGACTAGTGAAATGTACACAATAATGCAAATGACACTTTATCAAAACTTCATTTCTCTTTCCTGTGCATGATTGTACATTTAAATAAATAAGCGAGAAACAAGCTTAAATCTGAAGCCCCGCGATGATCACTTTTTATTCATTTTTCTTATAGCTGGCAAATGTATTTATGCTTGAGCGAGTGGTAAATAAAAATGAGGAGCAAATGAGACAATATTTTTTACTAACCATCAAGAGAATTGGGTAGAAAAATGTGGGGTGAAGGCAGGAGAAAAAATATGAAATTCAAGAGAAAGACGGGACGGGGGACCTCCTCACAATAATGATAATCGGAGTAAGTGCAAGTAAAGTAGGCACGACGTCTGACTAAAGTCAACGAAATGAAGTCGAGGAAGAAAAAAGGAATAAATGCACTAACAAAGCGTGTAAGTGTGCAATCGCAATCCAAAAGTGCATGCACTTTTTTCTACGAGAGCAGGATGATGATGTATTAGTGTAATAATAAATATGACGCTCTTCTTTACTTTATTTTACAAGGATATTAGAGCGACAAAACACAACAAGCATGATATATGTAGATCACACACACCGAGTGTTTTATTATTGTTGGTCGCCCTTTCATTTTCATTTCCCTCCATCTCTTTCATGCAGTCCCTGCAAGTTGTCTTGTTTGGGGGACAGTTCTGAATTAAACCGAATGAATAGGTCCTATTATGAGACTGGAGTGCAATCCACTGCTGCTGTGCTCTGTCTCTTCTTGCCTCGCATCGCTCTGCCTTTGATAACGGTGACGACATTGTCATTTCCATTTCTTTTTATTTTTCATATCTCAGCAGAAAATCTGACATGCACTGAGGCTAGCTGACTTCCTTCCTCAGAAAAATTGCTCGAGTCCAGCCCGGTTTCCGTTTCCACCACTGTCACTTCGATAAATATTATTCCATGAATAGACTCAACTCCGGTTACTTTTGTACATCGGATATTCCCTAAAGGCTCTCGATGGCTCTACTTTTTTCCTTTGGAACTACTGGTACGCTTGATTGATAGAAAGAAACCATGGCAAGTAAACTGACACACAATCTCAAAAATATATGCATTTCACCCTCAATGCGTCTCTCATGCTCTTCTGATTTTGTCCTCCTGCTGTCTGTGTCACAAAGTTCTTTTAAAAAGATTGTCCACGAAGGAACTAGCCTGAGCTTTTGAAGGAAGACAGTGTCAAAATGAGACGGATATTCATGTTGTGTGTGGTGAAATGTGGACGGCTGAGTGAATGAGTGGCAGCTCGTTTACGGATCATGATGTTGGAAAAAGATAAAGAAAAAATGGATCCATCCATCCATTCAAAAAAAGCGTTACTAAAGCAAGTTTTGTCGCTGTCTGCCACTACCGCACATTTCTGGTAACGAAAAAAAAATCGTACAAATTTCTTTTTCTCTTCGTCGGATCGATTGCGATCCATCAATCCGTGATTGATTAGCATTGATAAAATGCTAAAATAGAGTATCGCAGCTTTCAGTAATTGAAGCGTAAAAATAATCGAAGGTTACAGAAACATCCAATATTTTGCAATCCAATGATCCGTAGCCTATAGATTTTGGAATGCTCATCATCGGAAAATTCGGTCCACTTCGATTCCATTTTCATTCTCTTTGCGATTCGATGATGACATTTTTAAAATGAAGAAGCCTCTGCGTTCTTTCTGTTGACACTTTAAATTTTCCAATTTTAATTTAATTTACACATTTCATTATTATCACCATCACTTGGTTTTTATGACTTGGAAAAAAATGTGCGTGCGAGGTATGTGAATTGGATCTAAAAGTAGGATATTACACTGATTATGTAGTACACAGAGACACATTTCCACATTATCTTATATTAAAGCACACAGAGAATGAGAAGAAAAGGCTCAGCTCTCCAACAAAGCTCGAATGACTCATTCATTTTCCTTTCTCTCTCTGCCCAGCATTTCATCTCGTCCCTCCAATAAATAGTTCAGTTAAGTAAAAGGAATCCGAGCAAAGCACGTTGCTCCTATTCCCTTTGGCACGGGCTTCGCACATCATTCCACATCCACAAAAAGCGTATTGTGTATATTTGGCCCTTGTCTAATAAAATCCGATTTTTCCCATTTTTTCTCTCTCCTTTGCTTTCCCAAATAGCAATTCCAGAATGTCCATGTATCTCTCTCTCTTTGTGTGTGTATATGCACATGGATTGCATGCGTGTCATATATCATTCGATAGAAAAAGATATGATCTTTTCCTGCTTCATCTTCATCTTACTCCCTGACTTTTGCTTTTCAAGACTGATGCACTAGGAGTGTTGCAGTTTGCCTTCTTCTCTATTTGTATTTTTCACCCCTATTTTTTCGCCCATGCAATGGCATGAAACAAGTCACCATTTTTGATGCTTTATCGGTGATATGAGAGCGGAGATATGAATGGGTTTTACAAGGGACAGCCCAAAAAGATGGTAATCATGATGCAGCACATTGTGTGTGTGTCCGTCTGCACTCTGTCCCTTCACATTACAAACACATCTTTGCATCCGCACCCTCATCTTCATTTACTCTGGATTTTTGCCTGCCTTCCTTTTTCCTATTGTTAGAATAAATGCAATTACTAGAAATAAGACACATCAGCAATGGAAACAGCAGAGAGAGAGAGAATCGCGTCGAATTGGCTTCACTTTCACTTCATTTTCTCGCTATCTGTCTTTTTCATTTATTTAATTCCAACAGCAATTCGGTACGGCCAAGCCAAAGAAAAAGGCTCAGAAAATGAAACTTAAATAATAATACAAATAACAGTAATGTCATTCTACCACCCATTCAGCTTCCCTCATACAACTTCTGATATACGTATGTATTTACATCTTTTCGCTATGGAGCAGAAATGGAATATCAGAGATGGAAAATGAAGGAAAGGAAATGACATGATTAAAGCAGAGCAATATTTAAAAGGATCTGAACGAGTGGGTTTTTAAGGGCTTTCTTTTGATCCCAACTACCCAGCCAGGAAATGCGTTCTACACAAGGTTTATTTTTCTGATAAAATATTTAGAAATGCATTTGTTGTGGCCCCAATACGGTTTCCTCATCCCATCCCATCATACAAATCTGAAATTAAAATGACTAAATGACATTTTCTCCATGGCCATCGGTCATTGCCATCTTTGCTCTGGTGAAAAAACGTTTCCTAATTTAAGTAAAAGTTGGGAATATATTTATTTGTATATTATAGAAATGTATGTCGTGTATATATTTTATGAGCAACTTCATCTGCGATGAATTACGTACACAGCTTTTCAAGAAATGACGGAAGACTGAAAAGTTCTTCCCAATTCTTGTTAAAAGGTTTTATGTGTTTCTTGTCCGTCTCCTCTTTACAATTTTTCGTCCTATTTTTCAAGTTGTTGCCCGACGGTCATTATCGTGTCATCTGTTCGTCATATGGAAAAGGGAACGGAGCGCGTGAATGCGTGTCATTCTAACAATTTCGAGTGGGAGACGAAAACGAAACATCAAAGCTTTCTTTTACATTTTAGTGTGGACACAAGTGTTATTATTCTTGTGTGGGTTTTTATGAGCGAGCTTCTCTGTTCATTATGGCTTATTGCATCCACATCCTTCCTTCCCTGCAACGCGATTTTTTTCATCCGTTACAATAAATATTTACAAAAATAAAAAAGAGGGAAATGAGATTCTACAAGAGAGAGAGAGAAGCAGTTTGGCACACTTGTGAGCACACCAAAACCTTTATAATCGTACTAATCCAAAACAATAATATAAATTTGTACAATGTGTGCCATCTCACATGATTATAAAAATATTGTTTACGATTTGTTACTATGATTGGTTGCTCGCGCTGTGATGCCAAAGCAGTGTCAAACAGCAGTCAATGCTCCAGTTCCACTTTCTTCCAGCACTTGCTACAAAAAACCGTGTTGTTATTTGTGACAGGGAGCATGAATGACGCTGACAATTGTCTCGGTGAATGATCTCAATATATTTTGTGCTGCATAAAATGGGCATGAGAATGTGGTGGCGCATAGGAGGCAAGTAGACAGGAGAAATGAGTTGAGTTGATAGTAAACTGCGTAAGATAATAAATAAGCGCTTTTTATACATGATCCTCTTCAAGTCAGAGCTTTACTCTCGGAGAGTTAGTCATTCTCGTTTTTGGCTGGACAACAATTTACGTTTTTGGAGCAGGAGAAGACTAAGAGGAATATAAATCCATAGAAGGAGCACATTTATTGCTTTTAATATCCTCCAGATCCAATCATTATTCGGATCATAAATTCTCAACAATCCTCTCTCGTCTTCTTCACGCAAAAACCCACTCTCCCACTTCTCCCAGCTCTGAGCCAGCAAGGAGAGACGAGAAGAGGCAGACTGAGAGAGTGGTAGAAAATGGTGCTGGTGCAGGAATGACTGAGCAAGCGAGTGAGCGTGTGCATGCTTATTATGCGGATTATTTTAGTGGATGACTTTTACCAGTCTCGAAGCACTTGGATGGAACTCGTTCTTCAGACTCATTTAAAAACAAATACTGCAAAAAGTTCAACGACGATTGTAATCGTGATGGATGACAATCATATCGCTTGCTTGCTCCTGCTCCACCATCCAATCCAACGAGAAGTACCAAACAACCTCGAACCAATGAAACGAACGACAAACTTTGTCAGAGAATACAATAAAACAAACATTTACTTCGAAAATGACATGAAAGATTTTATTATTCCATTTTACAGGCATTATCTCAAAAATTAATAACCGTTCACGCTCAAGTTGTAAACTTCGCCGTTATCTTTTTATGTAGTTGGTTTAATGAGTATGTCAAAGCCTGGAGATACGACGACGAGTCCTCCGAGCAACTCGCCGTGCAGATTTGTTTGCAGCAGAGCACAGCGCAGCACAATTTAATTTATCAATCATCTTTTCATGTTTTAATTGCCCGTTGTTTGCTCGTTTTTTGACCTGGCGGGGTTGCAACGGCATAAAATTGACATCCCGTTGATTCTAATTTATCTTTGCTGTTTTTGTCATCACCATCAATTCCAGGCTTCATCCCAAGCACCGATATTATTGCTCAATAATGCCGCTTGCATAATCATAATAATAAAAAACTTCTTTTATCTTGTAAGTAAGACCTGTCAGGCGCATTAGAATTTAGTTACCATGCAAAGATCAAAGTAAGATCACAAAAGGTAAAAGTTCTTTAAACACACATTAAGCGAAAGGTTAGGTTATACAATAATGAACGTTTTTTCTTGGCTTGCATGTAATTACGTGGGATGATAAAACAATCAAGGCACAGGTTTCATTTTTATTATTAGTCAATATTTGCTGACTATCACAATATTTCTTTATTAATTTTACCTTCTTTGCAGAGAAAATCTCAATGTAATTAAAATGACAGAGTTTGCCTTTGTGAGGTCTTTATTGTCTTGCTTATTGGATTATTACGAAAGCAAAATATTGTTTTCATCAAGTGACAAACTCACGAAATTAGAATAGCAAAAGCTAATAAAACGGTTGAACGTTGCTCGCATCAAAGTCAACAAATTATTCACTAAAAGGCAAAGTCACCAAGACAAATTGACAAAATAAAAGGCACGCAACAACAATTTGACAATTTACGCCTGAATCATGTAAACAAGCCAACAATTTGCCCGACAATAAATGACGAAAGAAAAAAACTTAATTAAACGTGCTTGCTCGTTGTTTGCGTTGTCTTCAAAGGAATTGTCCTTTATTTCCAGGCCGCATTTCATTTCGTATTACAACACAAAGGGAAAGCTTAAAATGGCCATTTATTTGAGTCCTCACTCTCGCTCCACACAACGGGATGATGTGACATTGAGAAAAGAAAAAGGGACATTTCTGATGTCCTTGGTTACTTTTAATAATTAGTACGGCATAATGTGCATTATTACATTCATGTCATCGCAGCTTTGTGTCTATACGTGTTCTAATCCCACTTTGTATTTTTATTTTTTACACAAAGTCCAATTTTGTAATTTTATTTAATGCGACCGGATTTGTAGGAGGGCTGAGTCCAATGGAAAATATGGCAATGGTCAGGACTCACCGGGAAGTCGGTTTTATCGTGACTTCAGTATGCGCCAACATCACATAAATAATAATAATATATTCGTTGCGAAAGGTTTTAGGAAAAAGCAGCAGTTACATGACGGTTACGGTTAAAAGCAATATTTTAATTTTAGCCTTGTATTTATTTTGGGAATCTTTGATGCAGCTTTTCTAGAAAGACGAGTTTGTTTTTGAAGTAATTAAAACAATTAAAAGAGGAAAAATTTCTATTTTTAATCTTTTAGAAATCTGAGAAGGAGCAAACATTAAAAAGTGCACGGAAAAGAGAAAAACGCTCATGTTATGTAATATAACGCAATTAAAACTATTATTTCCAGAAACGGCACTGCTCCACAACCCAGAAATTTTCTGAGAAATCATTTCATTGTACGAGTTCTATTTCTTCTCTTAAGTAACCACCCTGGAGACACGATGTGGACTTGGACCACCGACACAGCGTCAGCATTGCTTACGTCCCACGTCTTCATGTTGATGGCAAAGAGAAATGTAGAAAAATATTTTCCCAAGTCTAATTAATTTTTTTTCTGTGTACATACATGTACTATATTATTGTTGTTCGTCTCTTCCTTTCTAGTCAAATTACATTACGAGTGAAGCCAAACGTAAGCCGAAAGCCAGACGAAGGCTCAAAGAATGCACAAAAGGGAAATGAGGTTTTACACTTTGTTGCCTTCCCGTTATTCACTAGAAATTAGCCGGCACGACACAAAACTCAGACTTAAAAGGCTCTCCCCAAATGACTTTCTTTTTTTTTCAATCCAAACGCGAAAAGAAAAGCTTTGCACTGTCTGCCCCTACTTCTAAAAAAGACTAAAACTTTTAAAATGAAACGCACCAAAAAACACTGCCGCCTTTTTGCAAGAAAAAGAGGAAAGCAAAGTTTAAAAAAAACTTACTTCCGTCTTTACTCCATGATTTTCACAAATACATTAAATATGCACATATATTACATGCTTATCCATCACATCACGCACAAAAACACTGAAGGATTTTTGGACCGACTTTTTTTGGCCATGCAAAGAAAGAAATAAGTTTCAGTCTTTAAGTGACTTTTGGCTATAAGCTCTGCAACGATTCTCCATACGATTTGACTTTACTTGTACTAGATACGTACGGCGTATGTATTCGTATTGCTGGCAAGCTACGTATGTATATCTCATACTACAAGCGAAGAACAACAGCAGTATATTTTTTATCCAGCGAGTGAGCTATAGTTTCATTCATCTATCCCAAGAATTTACTACTGCCATTGTTATCTTGGTGTGTCTAAAAAGTATATATAAAATACATGTTCGTATAGGTCAGAGAATTGTGAGAGTTTCGCAGGCTCCTTTTTTTATTTTGCTTCCTTCCTCATCCCTTATTATGTAATGCGTGAGTGTACTTCTGTGTGCATTCGATTTTTTCTATTCAGGCAAAAAATGTATTTTTTCTCTTTTTCCCCAACATGAAGAATGAAGGAGGAACATGATATTCTATGGAAAAGCAATAGAGAAGAGACTTGGCTTGTTGTAATGGAAGAGTGAGTGAGTGAGTAAAGAAAGGAGTGTGTAGTCGAATCTAATAAAGAATTTAAAACTTATTTTCCCCTTCTTTCTCCTGCCTCTCTTCACTTCTCGAAAACTATCTCTGCTGCTGTTGCCTGCTAAGCCCGTAATAAATTAAATAGCACGGGGTCAAAGATTTAATTTTAGACGACTTGCTTTTTCCTCTCTCTCGCTCTTTTTTTCTTTCTCTTTCTTCCCCTTTCTATCCCAAATAAAAAGATAGTTTTGCCTTTCTTCCAAGCTAAATACGATATATCTTAGGGCTACATAAGAAAAAGGACCTCTTCCTGCTTTTGCAAGAATGGTGGAATTACGAAAAAAAATCTTGAATTGTGCTTGCTTGCCTATTAAACCCTATTTGCTATTTACCCTGGAAAGGCACACAGACATAGATTAAATGTAATATAAAATACAAGATTTCCAAGTTGTTCCAAGCGTTCCTCTTTCCCGTCGTACTTAACGTCGTCCTTCAACAATACGAGTACCCGCTATCCACAATTTTCTCATCTAACTTACAGCATGTAGTAACATCAACATCAACGGTATTTGAAGTAACGAGAGAGCTGCACTACCATAATTATATTAAAGGCGAAAAGGGAAAAGTAAAGCCGATTATGGCGAAGAAAACAAAGTATAAATTTGTGCATGCATTGCAATTACTGCTAGATACAGTAAAACAAAATCCTTTAGTGTTTTAATGCAATAAAATGTGTACCTGAGTTTTCTGAGTTTTTAACTGTGTGGTACGGCACAGATGTCTATTTCAATGGCGAAACTCTAAATATGTTGGGCACAAATACTGACGTGTACAATTTCTTTACTTATGTATCAAAGCTTTCATTCATGATACCGAGCTTTCACGTCTCCAAATCTGCATGAGCGATTCATCAAACAAACGAGAGACAGTTTTTGGAATGTTTGAAATGAATTGAAGGGCACCTTAGTCTCACTTGGCTCCAGTAATCAAAGGCACACAAACAACCAAAGCGACAGGAAGCGTGCAAAAATCTAATATTCCGTACTCATGCTTTTCACTTTCACCTTTTACCACTAGCATGTCCCGCTGTTTTCCAGTTTCTCCCCTTTCTGCTTCACTCTGACATTTCAGAGAAAAAATCACTCATACAGAGATTAGAGGGAAAGTAGAGACGAATCCTACCAGGAAAATCATCGCATCATCAAAACTTTCATATTATCTGTTTTAGCTATGTGAACTCCTTTATGACACAGTGATCATGTTCTCAGCGCACCACCACAACACACAACCGTCGTCATTATTACCACTCTAGTTTTCCTCTGAAAATAGGTACAATATTATTTCCACGATGGTACTTCTTGCACCGAGATAAAAAACAAGAAGAGAGACACCGAGGGAAACGAATTTTCGTGTGTGCATTTAGTTTACTTGTGAGTTGTGTAAGCGCAAATTTACTTACTTCACTTGGTTCTCTTCATATGAAAAGTGTAAAGCCAGCGAGCGAAATGATTGTGTTGGATGGAGCATTGGTTTTCCCCTTTTTTCCTTTCGCAATGTACACACAAATGAGCTTTTCCCTAAAATATGGTGTTGCAGTGCACTACAGTATGGAGGCAAAATACAACCACGACGAAAATAAAGTAAAAAGGCTCACAGCAAGTTGTGTCCAAAAACGGAGTATTATTTCTGCCCTTTCATTTTTCCCTAAAAGATTATGTAATCAAATCATCATCTTTTACTTGTATAAACTCATGTACACAGACTTTTTCATTGACTTTCATCATCATGATGTTTCGCTTCCGTTAGACACAGAGCAAGCCTTAAAAAACAGCCAATTTTACTTTCACTCAGGAAATAAAATAACTCATGTGATTACAAGAGAGCCTGCTGCTTGCGAAGGACAACGGTCAGAATTTATTAGTGGAATCATATTACTATTCAACAACAACACTAATATCATTACAGACTACAATTTCCACAAAAAATCTCTGCCGCTTCACCACACTCTGTGCAGTCCACTCTCATCTCGCAATGTAACTCATAATCCTTTCCCCAGCTTCCACACTTGTTCACGTACTACTAGCAAATGTAAGCACTGAAGAGATGTATTTATGCATCAACATACACTCACACTCGAGTGGAACAGATATCCGTCCTTTCACCTGCACTTGCAACAATCTTGTGCAATCACAAAATAGCATGAACACCACCCACAGCACCACCAAAGACATCTCCATCATCATTCATCAGTTTAGTCTCAGAGCAGCAACGAAAATTCTTTTTAACTTTGGTTTGTTTGTTTGGACAAGAACGCATGCATAGTCCTGAAAATTATTTACATTGTAGACGCGACTAAAATATTATTTTGATATTTGATATTTTTTTATATCGCAGTAGCCAACCGAGTAATCCTAACGTATAATTAGTTGCAATTAAAATGCACATTTAATGCGAGCTTTTATCTGAAAAGCTGCAGAACAACTTATAATGCTTTTAAGATGGCTGAAGGTTGTTTTAGTTGTTGTTCCGAACATCTTGAGTGCTTAAGGTTTTTGAGCATTTGGTTGCAAGCCATCTAACTTGTTAAGCTCCCGGAAAACATTTGAAGTGGCCACCGCAACAAAAGCGGAAATGTACAGAAGGATGATCTTATTATGGAACGCTTGTTTTCTTGGGCACGTTTAGGCTACAAAAGGGTCAACTATTACAGCCTTGAAAACACCTACTCACAAAATAATCACATTCGCTGACATCGTGAGCAATTTGCTAAAAGCATAATATTTCACCAACATTTCCGAATTTCAAAAATCATAAGTGCTTTGTTCAAGATAATCAAGCTAGCTTTTGTTAACATCAGAATTACATTGATTATCCTTCAATGTCAAATCGAATCAATCCTACAACAACGTCGAGTTTGAATAATGTAGAAGTGGGACCACGAACGTTTCCAGTGATATTTTCGCTCTGATTTGCTAACGAATGTGTGTAGGCTTTACGGACATCCTCTCATTACATACTTGAACGGAATAAATAAATAGATAAATAAAATAATTATCATAAGACGATATTTCATACTTCAATTTATCGTATTATTTACGATTACGTTGTATTCACCAACTTGTGTGGGATAGGGATTTCGAAGAGGAGTTTTCCTCGTTCCATAATTTGACATTTTCATTTCTAATCAAAGATAAGTGCGTAGTAGACACGGGTAAGTGCACACCTCTCCATTACACAATTACTATTTCAGTAAAGCAGAAAATTTGATAAATTGAGCTTTGTACATCCTACATACCAGAAACGCTCACGCTGCTCAATTTTAGTTTCATTTTCGTAAGCAAGCAAAGATACTTGGAAGTTTGTGTAAATGAAAATGCCATGTCATGAAAATATCATTTCTAAGTATTGAAATGTGATGCTTGTGTACTCCGAAAGAAACTTAATGCTATTAACAAGTTTTAACAAAAAAATTCTCGTTTCTTAAATCCACATATTATATGTAGCAGATCTAATTTACTGTCAAAATATCATAATAACTTTTTGTATTGATCACGTCCTAAAAATATAATTTAATATTGAAAGATTGCCAAACTGCGTCGTTGCTAACGTAGTTAATTTTATCCTACCGAACTATGAATTAACTTCGATACAAAGAATTAATATAAGTTTTCAATGAAACTTGTGTGGGCTACTTAATGTAATACTATGTTATGCTTAGCATATTTTCTCCAGTCATTGACGTAATAACGTTTATCCTATCTCCAATTCTCCTTTATTTATAGAACACTTGACAAACACAGTTTCATCGTTTCGGCTGGCTGGCTGGAACAACGCCTACTGCCACACTCACGGAACACTTTTGCTTATTTATTTGAACGGAAAAACTTGTCTTTCCTTGCTGGTTTTTTATGATGATCATCAAGAGGCCGTGTCGTGTCCTCGAGATATTAAAACGGAAATATTTTTTTAATTTTGTGACGCTTTATTATTATTATTGTTACTATTGGAGACGTAACGGGACAACACGATAATAATGGTGAGCGTACTTTTCCCCTGTCTTGCTCCTCTCTACCTGCTCGTTGGAAAACTTTGTTCCATCTGTTTTTCCGGCGATGCAGAAAAAAGGTTGGATATTTTTTTGCTTTTCCCTCTTTACAAGACCCATCGTCGTGTCAAATAAAATGCCAAAATTCTCTCTCACACACTTCTTCTTTTCTGAAAGGCTCCGTACGCCTTTGTCCGTAACAAATAAAAAATATAAGTAAGCAAAAGGTATGTGCAATCTTGAAGGAGGACGTAAACTACAAAAGGAGAAAAATAAAAAAATCCAACTTTGTACTTTTTCCTACCTTCAAGAAAAGGCATTGAGCTAGAAACGAGTTGGTAACTGCGTGAGTGTACGCGCAATCTTGTCTTTTTTCATTCTCTTTTTTCACTTAAAGTGTCCAATATAGAAAGCCTCATTTCCTCAAAGCAATTCTTGTTATTACACACCAGTGTTGTTGTGTGGGTGGCCCGCTCTGCCTCTCGGTACGGTTCACTTGTCTGCTCACCAAAGAGGAAGTGAAAGTCGACAAAAAAGTTGACTTTCCATGCCTTGCTGACAATAGGAACCACCTTTTTTCACCTGACTTGAATAATGTGTGAAAGAGGAGATTCGACTAGACTGGAGAAGAGGAGAAACAGCAACTATTCACTTGATGAGAGTTACGAAATCCAATATTCTCGTGTCCGGTCTCTTTCACGAAACATTTTTTTCCTTGCCTCCATATTAAGCCGGAAAAAAAATTTGTCAACTCGTTTTTATTTTTTTATATTTTCGTAATGTTGAAGAAAGACCAGGAAACTAGCAAGTCATCATTGTTATTTTACACAACTTCCTGCTATTTTTTAAAAATAAAATCATGTCAGCGAGGCGTAACATATGCCGTCAAAATTACAATATGATGAGATACTCATTTCTGGGAAAAGAAAATGTGTGAGAGGAAAGCGAGATATGATACAAGGACGACAATAATACTTTATTTTATTTTTTATCATCGTCACTTATTAAATTAATAAAATATTTCAAAAAAAAACTTCCACAATTACATGGAAAGCCGTGTTGGCTCACGTTGTGCATAATGCACGACTTTTATATAGGTCAAACATATTTTTCCCAGCCTTGTACGTGTCTTCCATAATCCTCACGCTCGAACTTCTCCTGCAATGTTCCACTAGTGGCTCGCTAATTCACAAAGTACACATAATTTGTATTGGATTTCACAATAAAAAACACAACGTATCATATTCTCCAACTCTTCTCAAATGATGGCTTACTAAGGTAGGTAGACTTAGACGTTTCCAAACTACACACTCACTCGCGAGCTCAACGGAAGAGGAAAAAAGTTGAAGTAGTCGTAACAAAAAAGTGAAGACAGAAAGAGAAGTTTTCTACTTAAAAACACGTGTATCATCCTCATCATCATCCTATTTTCCTTTATTATTTTTCTTCCATCTCTACCACACTCCCTACGTAGCTCACCTACCTGAATTTATGTAGCGAGAAGTAAAGTAAAGTATCCATGTCAGTTCCTGTTTCCATGCTCACTCCCTTTTATTTTTTATTGTTTTGGCAGGAAGTGGAACAAAAAATGAGTACTTACCTTGGCTACACCTACCTACATGCAAATGAGGGTGTATGAGTGTGAGCGAGAGAGATAACTGGAGAAAGTTGGTTTTTACTGCAAATTACCTAAAAAATAATAATAAGCAGAAGCAGACGGAATATGGACAGAGCGGTGAGTACACTCATGTGAATATTACTCATCATCTTGTTTTGCTACACTTCTTGTTTTTCTTATTATTATTACCGCTACAGCTGCTTGCTGTTCCCATTTTTTGCCAATCTGTGTGTAATACAACCTCTCTACTCACTTTTGTGTTTTGCGTTTCTCTCTCTTACGAGCGATGTCAGTATTAGTAATACCGCTGCATTCGTAGTGGAAGCAGTAAGTAAAAAGTGAGTTACAAGTTGTAAGTCGACTGCGTGTACGAGTGAAGAAGAATTACATATCACACTGGCGCATGTTTGCATAAAAGTAAATTGAGCAATAAAACATATTCCTTCCCTCTACTCCATAGCGAGAGACACTCGAACACTATCTTTATCTTCTTTCAACATTATTATTTTGTAACTCGCGTCGTTGTTTTAAATGACAAACACAAACATTACACAAACCCACCAAGAAGAATAGCTCGGAAAGCGGATTCACAAGCTCCACTTCTCCATAATTTCGAACTGCCTTTTTATTTCAGATTTTTTCCCCAAGATTATTTTTTGTAAAATGGTTTTCTGCGCGTCTGTTCTTTTAATCGGATGGAATTAATATGCCATGAAATACCAGACATGTTTACTTATTATTCCACACTGTGGGTAAATGCTTGCAATATTTTTTTTCTTCTACGATGGGATAGTCTTTATGAAAATGCTTCCCATGCATCCTCTCTAACAGAATGAATGGAAGCAGGCAGACAGAGACTATTTTGGGAAGTGTGCATGCATTAGCATATTTTGTTGTGCACTTTAGTGCCGACTGTCCGCGCCATTTTTATTTTTATAATCTTTAAAATTATTATGAAAAACGGCTTACGTTAGCCTTGGATGGCTTACTTTGACGTGTTCTTCCTACTCTCATTAAAATTTTGATGAGAAGATGATTTTTTTGCATTGCTTTAATAATCCATCTTTTTTAATTCCCCAAAATATAAGCACAGCTTTTATAATCATCATCAACAGCAATATCCAAATTCGTGGAAAATTTGCTCCTTTAGATATTTTTCGCGTGAATGACTCCTTCATCTTAATCTCCACTGACAGCCTTTTTTCTGTCTAGACTCCGTGAACTACGTTATTCCCAGCCACTTTACTTTTCTACTCTGAAGGAGAAACACGGAGGATTATTATTCTGTGAAAAAACTGCGAGAGAAATTAAATCTTGTTTGAAGCACATGTACACACTAAGTTTCCCTGATTCAAGAAAAATGTCAAAATAATCTTGTTTCTCCGTGTTATTCATTTACCGTATCTACTATAAAGGCAATATATTTTGAGATGTTTTTTGTGTTTCACTTTCTAAAGGAAAATCGGCATTTACACATGCACGTATAACTTGTACGTATTAGGTACGTGCCTTGTTTGCTGCTTTTCCCTAGATTTCATCCTTTATTGCTCTATTTCTATTTCTATTTCCTTTTGCATTGTGGAGAGCGAAGATAAAGAAAATGAAACTTAGATTTAATATTTAAATGGTTGTACTCTTGATACACACCACTTTTTCAATTATCAATCTTTTTTTGCAAGCTATATACTTGCTCTCCGCACCAACAAATAGAGAACATAGGATCAGCACTTTCACTGTTGAAGAGAAAATGCATGAGCTTGTGAATTTGCACACAGTATACATTGTGCGGTCTTGTTTGAAAGGGGGTCAAACAAAAGCGCAGGTAGCAACAATGGCAACGGTTTTGCTTTGTTTGTGATGTATGCATATTAAATGGAACTGCAGAGAGCAGAAGGATCGAAATTTTCTTCTTCAATGTATACGTACGTCGTGGCTGGATTTAAAAAAAAGAGAGAGAAAGTGAATAAAAACGAAAAATAGAAATTATTCGTGGGAGGGAGGAAGTAATATGCCCACAATAGTTTTTTCCTGTTTCTCAACAGATTCTTCTAAAGCTGTTTCCATTATGCTCCCGTCTTTTTTCTAATGGTTGTGTATCACGAGATTTACATTCGTATATTGTGAATTGAATACCGGCTGCAGTTTTTTATAGAAAAAGGGAAAAACGAAAGTTGGTTTTAATACTTTTGCAGTGAGGAGGAGTAGAAGGAGGAGGAAGCTCATATTACCGTCTTTCATCTGCTTATCGACAAGATGAACTTATCAAGTTTGATGTTCATTGCATTGAAAAACGCAATATTTTTTATAAATTCTCAATGTTCCTAGTAATACCAGAAGGCCAGTACTACATTATAACTATACCACTATATAATGAATCGCATTAGATAAAATTATTTTATTCCGTGCTTGGCTGCATCTTGCGCCATGAAAATTAATTACGATAATTTGATAAAATTGATTCTTTCCACAATTTCTGAAACGTCTGTGTTTCATTGTTATAGTTATGAACTTTTGATCACGTCCACAAGTTACTATATAGGTAACCTTATGCGAGATCTTGCAGAAAGTGGAACCACCGTTGGTTTTATGTGATGTAACTTACACTAAGCAAACAAAAACGAGTAAATTGACAAAACACTGAGTGCTTTACCTTGTTGAAGATACAAGCCGGAACCAGGTTGCAGGTGATAGGCAGGATGTTCCGAGTCTCCATCCATATCTCCCACATATGCAGACTTCAACGTTCTCAGCCCACCATTCATTCTCATGGGGATTTCCGATGGAGCTGGTTCTGGAGGCGATTCTTGTCCTATGGCACACAAATAAAACGAAATGTGACACAACCGGCTAATTACGCATGCATGGCTAAACTTGGCATTTATATTAAAAAGTCAACCTGCGTCATTCTCGACCGATCGGAACAACTCACTTCAATTAGTGTGTCATTCAACTCGGCCTTAAGGTGCACGCAGCATTCGGAACACTTCATTAAATATTTGAGGAGTGTCTATGTTTACAAAACAAATGTAACAAAAAATAAGACGAGAGCATTGGAAGGAAGCATGAGCTGGAGTGGAGATGAAAGCATGAAGGTGATAGTGGATATGATGATGGGCGATGGGCGTGGAAGTCAATGTAGATTTTTTGTCCTCTCCTCACTACAACAAAATCGAGACCAGAGCAAAGAAGCGAAAATCTTTTGAAGATTTATTATAATGGAGGAGTTGCAGAAGCAACAAAAAAATCTATCCAGAGACCTGACTCGCACTTTGTGAAGCTACCACGACCACGAAAACATTATTCCTCTTCTTTACTCCTTTCTTACTTAAAAGCGACAAGCTACATTAGTGTGAGCTCAAATCATGACTAGGAGAAAAGGATTGGGATTACGGGTTACTCCAAATATAAAGATAAAAACATTTCAGTATAAAAAAGTCGCGTCGTCAAACCACACCACTGCCACCGCGACGATCATCACCACAAACTATTACTTGAACGAAATGAACAAAAAAACGGTAATCAAATTCAAATCAAAGACATGGCACACACACAAAACCATTTATCAAGCAGACTTCCCCCGGCTATCTTATGCAAAAGAAATGAAATGCACGTCTACGTACATATACGGAGCTTCGTAGCTTCAAACACCCACCAATAAGGGAACAGTTAAATTTCGTCGGGAAATATATTAAAATAGATACATTAAAGCAACGAGCATGAAAACATATGGAGAAAATTCCAATTTTCGATAATATTAGTTTATTTTCTGCCTTCGTTTAAAAAAATGCTCGTCAGGGAAAAAGAGAAAGTTTGTGTCTTTTCCCCAGAAATATAGAAATACGCCCATCACTACTCATGGTTGCCGCGAAGGAAACGTTTGAGCTGGTGTATAGTAGGTAGCCATCCATCTGTCTCTTTGCTCTTACTCGCCCTCTTTCACTACTCAGTTCAGTCCGATCCCCTCACTTTCGCTGCAACTTGAAGAATTAATGATGTTAATAGCTTCTTACTCGGATACATTAACAAAAGAGGAAAGCAAAAAAGGACGATGATGACGACAGTTCTTTCGAGACTTGGAGAAAAATATTACGTGCTGTGGTAAGTGTACGCGTTATCCTTGCAGTTTTTACCCTTTTTAAAATAAACTTTACTCAACTTCAAACCCAATCTGTTCCGTTGACACTGTTCTCCCGCCAACTCTTTTTTCTCATTATAATATATTAAACCGAGATTCTTCCCACAGCGCAACGTTTAGCAACCAGGAAAGGGGTCTTTTTTTCCTATAAAATATGTAGCGCTACGCTGCACTGAATTTTCACATGAAACTTTCCAACCACACGCATTAATTTCAAGCCGTATCGTTACAGGGTAGAAAACCACGATAAAAAATATTGTCTTTAATCTCTTCTCATGATTCATTCATGCATCTGACCTTCACCGATATCATCGTCATTATAGCGCAATCTAAACGCAATTTCTGGCTATGTTTTGCTGATATTTCAGTTTTAGAAATACCACAAAAATACAAAACAAAACAGCTTTATCAACCTAACTTTATCGATTATCGCACCAACGTCAACCAAATCTATAAACACACAAACTATTATAAACTAGTAACTTTACTATTTCGCACTTCAGTTTAACCTTTTGGTGAGGAAATGACGAAAGAGAAAATGAATGAATTTTTAAAAGATGAATTGTAAAAGACATTCTGCAGTAAAAAAAGAAGTGAATCGGTAATGAGATATGCGTACTTTTTCTTCATTAATTGCAGTATTTGTATGCCGAAGCGACAAAGACGACACAGAGGACGTTATTTTTTATACGGAAAATTTCTGACGTCCCCTCCCTCCTTGCAATCAAAAAGAAGAGAATTATCGAAAAAGTAGGGAGAGATAGCGACACATTTTTTTCTTTGCATGTGGTTCTCCTCATAACTGATAGTATTTTTGGTGGTGTGCAATCTCACAAAAAATATTCCAATTCCAATCACATATCTCATTAGTTCTAAGAATAAATAACGTTGATCAATGATTGCTTTTGGTAGCTGTCCCTAAAGCCCGCTTCCCATTTGACACGGGTATGTATAATGTTGCATGCTTCGCAATGCAGTATGTCGTGTTAGATTGGGGGAAAATCTCCGAACTGAATGAGTGAACATCGCGTTATGAACAGAAAAATCCCCATGGCTCCTTGACAACTTGTGCTTAAATGTGTTTTAGCAAAGTAACTGTGCATCTTCATAATACAATATTTTTTCAAAACTGTGCTATTTATTTTCTTTTGAAAAGGAATCAAGTTATCGGAGTATTTTTTTCTGATGCGTGAAGCCTGAAAAACAGGATTTGCTCGGGTGTACCAATTACAAAATTGTTTTCAACCCCGACATTGCAAATCACATTTGATTTTTTCTCATCATACATAAGAACTTAGAATAGACAGTGTATAAAAACCTTCTTTGAAACTTGAGGAGACGTCCATCATTTGAAGCAATGTTTTGATGTGTTTTCAAAGAATGGATGAATGCATTCAAATCAAGTTACAATCTTCAACATTTTTTCGATGCATGTTGATCCCGTCTTTCAGAGTAATCTCGTTTTCCTCTTCTTTCTCCAGGAATACATTTTCTCCACTGTTCATTAAATTATATTAAGAAGGAACGCATCACCCCAGAAAAATAAGATAATACGTATGCATGCATGACCCTGTATTCCTCTCTGCCTTCCTGATGCTACTACTTTATGATATGACACAATCTCCGAACAACCAATAACTAACCCTTGTAGCAGGAAATTTCAATATGATTTTCCAATAGAATGAAAATGTGATGTGATTCCAGAGAGGAAGCCGTGTTCCCGAGCAGTAATACAATATGATGATAATGTCCTTACTAAAACAAGAATTTCGTGAAAGACGTAGAAAGGTAACCAAAAATATTTTGGACTTTAAAGGGTTCAAAAAATGAAAGAGAGCCTGCGCCTGGTTATAATAAACTTGCTTTAAATTAGAGATTACATACCGTTACTGGTAACAATAAGCTTAACGTGAACCACAGCCAGATTTGCTTATCGTGACTTTAATGTTACCTATTGGGCCCTGGCTGATTTGGAGCAGGTACATTTGCATCTACATTTACACCTACATTTTATAGTTTTGGGTTAAATTAGAGTATCAGTCAGTAATTATTTTAAATAACTGTGTCGAAATAATTATGATTTCCTGTCTTGACGACGTATACAAAAAATGTACAAAAGATTGACATTAAAATAAAAATTAAATCATCAAAGATATGAACCATATTTTAAATAAATTAAATAAACATAGAAATAAGAGTATAAGACGTATAAGAGTACTTTTATAAACTGGTAACGATAAGGTGACGATAAGGTATCGCTATTTTCTGAGCGAAAAGTGGCAACGATACGGTAAAGCAATCTCTACTTTAAATTCATAAAACAAAATGGATCCAATCTCCAATCTTTTTATCCACTTTTTTCACTGCCAGTCTCTCTTGTAAACAAAAAGCGATATCTAAACATAGCATGTCAGGGCCACTTTGTTATCTTCGCTTCACCCTAATCAAAAGGTTCTGCTATTTTTTCAACAAGGAACAGAATGCACACTATGCTAGCTCGGTCGTAGATAATTTACAATATGATTGCGGGGATGATCATGCAATTTGGGTGTCAAATCAAAACGATAATAATGCAAGACTAGACCAGTAGCAATCAAGCCCGGTCAAGTCATGACAAGGCCACAGATACACTAGCATACGCTTTTAGACCTTCTTCTAAAAAAGCATAGCATTACAATAACTATTGATGATAAACATTTTTATAAGCTCAGGTTTAAAAAGTCGTAGCGCAGAAAATCGGCCTTTAAAGAGGTACACTTTTTAATAAGGCACACACGGTCGAGCACTTCGATCATCACCGGAATATTATACTTCGCCAGGAATCAATTTTTATGCTAATTCAATACAGAATTCTTTATCTTTTCCCTTAAAAGCCAGGGGCGTGCATTTCCTTAAATCCATTTACTGTCTTTGCCTTTGTGTTTGCTCGCATTAAGGTAGTGAGAGAGAGCGCGAGTAATGCAGAGTTCCGGGTATGTTGCTCACTCCATGTTTTTAAATGGCTTACGTAAAGAGAGAAAGGGCATAGTTATTTTCTTTTCTTTAACAAGAATAACATGAAAAGGCAAAGCCAAGAGGGAGAGGAGAAAAACAGGAGAGCTGGAGAGGAGTGAAAATACTAGTTTTTACTTTTCTTAACGCAGGCATACCATAACGAGAGAGAATGAGAGGCAAAACAGGGAGAGAGAATTTTCGCACTTTAAAGACAGAAAAATGTACACCGTGAAAGGAATAAAATATGAGCCTGTTATCCCTTTTAGCCCACAATGGCTAACAATAATATGTCTAAGGTATTTTCAGGAAAAAATAGAAAAGGATTCTGATGGTGGAATGGAGTAGTCGGTTTACTTATACAACTTTTTGCTCGTTTGTTGCTTTTTTCACGTGCTTTTTTTCTCAAAACACTGTTAAAAAGGACGTTTCTATACTCTTTTTCGTAAACTTAGAGCACTTTTTGCATCTGAGGAAATATTACACCCAGACGAGACAAACCCGGAAAAATAGAAGTCGGTTTGTCCTCACATTCTCGTTGCACACTTTCACTTTAAAAAATATAATATTATAGAGAAGTAAGTCTAAGCACATAGATTTGTTTCCCTCTTTTTTCCTCTTTTTCTACATTTCAATGAAATGCAGGAAAAAAGTGTAATGTAATGCTGAATGTGATGCTGAGTGCGGCTGTGGCTGTGCCATGATAAGAAATGCATGGCTGCATGCAAAATAAGTAAATAAATAACAATGTTTCTCAAGCGAAAGAAAACCTACCATCCATTTTTATGAAGGCGATTGTAAGAAAGCAAGCAACGTATTTTACATGGACTTTCTTCTCTTTATAACTTGAAAGAAGGAAAATTGACTTTTTCTGTCGTCTGGAAAAAAGCAAAGGATTGATGTCCGCATTTCTTTGTGACGTGCAGCTGCCTAAGAAATGTGGCGCGCTGAGTAGTGTGTCACAGTGTGTTGAATGAATCAAACATCGTAGCTTTTACTTTGCTCGTCCACGAGAAATGAAAGTCAGGTAGAGTGAAGCGAGAGAAAAAGAATTGAAGATCTCCTGCCTTTGTTTTCTTTCCTTCGTCTTTGTCCATTCAACTCAATCTCTCGCACTATTCCAATTCAATTGCCACCAAAAGCCAAACAAAAGCAAACCACTTTCTCATCGTTTGCATTTGAAAGGGAAAATATAGTAAACAAAGTCGAAATTTACAAAAAAAAGAAGATGAACGAATGTATTTCGGAGATGGATGTGATGTGATGTAAGGTGCTGGGGTCGGTTGATGATAGCTTTGTAACTTTGTAGCTGGTGAATTTCAGAGGAGTGTAGTGAATAAAAGAGAAAAAGGCGAGTCATCGTCTTCCTCTCCAGTTCAACCAAAGTAGGTGGAAATATTGACAAGTGCCTTTTGGAAGACCTGAAAGACCTGTGCTCGTTCTTGTGTGCAATGTCGTGGATAAAAATGGAGGAAGGCCCATCTGTATGCATGAAGTTTTTAATAGGAAGTAAGAAAAAAGTTACAATTGAATTGTGAGTGTTGTGAGTGTAGTCGTGGGTGGTGGCGAATGTTTATATTATTCGTGGCCCCTTTTCTCGACTTTATCATTCATTCAAAAGCTGTACACAGGCTCCTTCAGTTTCATGACTCGGCGTTATATTTCTTATTCCTCCTCCAATGTGATGATGATGAAATAAAGCGGGAACGCAACGTTGGCAGCAGGAAAAGGAAACAAAGTGAAATAGTAACTTTCCTCAGAATACGGCACTTTGTTACGGATTTACATATTATGCACATACGTATACACACGTTTTATGATATCCTTTTACATTTCGCAGTGTTTGGGCTAAAGGGTTAAAAATTGTCTACATAACATTATTCACACAATTTTTTCCCATTTTTTCAATTCCCCCATTCTCACTTCCGTTTCTTTCTCTTCCCGTTCATTTCATTACGTTTTCATTTCTACCGCTCTACATACAACTTTTCTATCCCGGACTCTACATCCCGTCTATTTTTTCCGTAAGTAGAAGTCATCCGACATTTAGGGCAACACAGGCGATCATCATGTGATCCCACGATATAAACTCTGTATACGTATAAAACGTTACCTCTGTGTCTATAAAACCTACCCAGGACGAACATTTTATTTGTCGACTGGTTGGTCGTATTTACTCCACACTTTTAAAAAGAATTGACTGTTGAAATGATGGAAACAATAAAACCGCACCGACTTTATTTTTAGTGTTTTTAGGAACAAGCAAGAATCGTCGAATATCTTGACTGAAAATATACTGCGTTTTCGAATACATAGGAGAAACAATTGCATTTTCAATCTCCTCTTTCCCTCTACTTTCCCTATTCAAAAATGAAATAAAAGGGAATCAAATAGATAAAATAGAACGCATAATGTCCGTCGCCAACTTTGTCTCTGTGAGCCGGGTCGTATTCTCAACGTCGGTGACTCATGTTAGGCTTATTATAGTTATATGTAACTAACGTGATGCCCCCAGAAAAGAGCAATTGTTTGCGGATGTACAATAATAATATGTCCACACAAGTAGGATAATAATTTTTAAAAAAACGCAGAGACAGACAGACGCAGACATCCAACCACTTCGCGTCCCTCCATGCGCACACATGGTCTATGTCTGAGGAGGAGAATGCAAAATGCAGACGAAAATTAAAATTGTTTTTGAAGCACGATCAATCAATAAATAGCCCATTTTATTGGTCATGAAAGTTTCTATATTATGGAGAAGGGACGCTGCTGTTCCCACTTTAAAACGTTCTTTTTACGAAAAGGAGGTGTGCTTACATACATACATCTAAAATGCAGTGGGATCACATAAAAAATATAATTTGAATAGTTAGATATTGTGTGTGCCTTAGAATAAACGGAGAACCCGGTGAAAATACACACATAACAAAATATCTTTGGCTATGTGTATGTTTTTCGCAATTTCCCCTTTGGTAACAGATACGATGGAGGAACTCTGTTGAACGAGCAAGAGTGTAAAATGAAGTGGTAGAAAGAGAGGAAAAGAGAGAAGAATGAAAACCATGAATTTTCCCTGAGCCCAGGGAGGGCATAGACTCGTGCAAATGGTGTACGTAAACTGTACCCTTTCATGCATAAAAAATTATGGGCAACCTCGTAAAAATAAATAAAGTATTGACGACGATGACAACAAACGTCGATATAGCGATAGCAGAGCACCACTGACTGCTACCATCTCATATTTTATTTTAACGGCCAACTTTAAAAACACAATCCTCAGAACAGAAAGAGAGGAGGAAGTGAAAAAATTGTAAAAAAAGCATCGGTAGCACCATTTCAATGAAACTAGCGGATTATGGGCATATGTAAATGTAAATGTATTGCATAGCACATGAAAGCGTGTATTTGTGTAGGTACTAATATTTTATTAGTGAGAGAGAGCATTGCATAGCAAACAAACTGACATCCATCGTACATAACGTTTTTACATTGTTCACCATCACCGTCTGCTCTCCAATCATCCCATCACCCAGCCGCATCAGCTTTGGACTCATTCACCTTTCTCTTTTTGCAATTTCTTCTCGACTCTGGAAAATATTGCATCCGTAATTTCACCTTTTATTTTCCTACAAAAGTGCAAGCTAGAATGAATTTGACTTTCTTTAGGTTTAGCTATTTCCTACAAACAAGAACGTGCACAGGGGTAATGGCAATATGGAATGAATGTGAATGTGAATTATATAGGGAATTTCTGAAATAGCTGTCAATAAAATAACGGAATATTTGTCAAGAAATTGATGGCTGTAATTCTTTTGTTTATGGCTGGTTGGTTACCCCGTTTCGCATCTTCTTTTTTTTCAAGGAAGGAAAACGGATCACACAGGAGCTGTAGAATACAAATGGATTCAAACGTGTTCTTGCAGTTGCAGGTATACACAGCTACGTTTCCGTCCTTGCCCGTCAGTAAGTTAGTGAGATAGAAACTAACCAGGAGCGTCAGTCAGAAGGGAATATTTCAAATTGTACATTTCGGTATCTAGGTCAGTCAATATTTTTCATTTTCTATTAACTCATTAATTGTATATAGTTTAAAGTAAAATTTTGGGATAGTGAGTTGTTTGTTGAGGAAATGGCGAAGACCCGACCTCCAATATGTATGGTGCAAATCCCACGCACTAAAAGTGAGGGTAAATATTATGATAACGTGATTACAATGCCTAAAAGGTAATTGCGAGGTTTTGCGATCTTCAATTAGCCTAACCTTTAGACCCACTTTGTTTTTGTTCGCATTCGCGAAATTTGGATAGGAAATCAATACTGAACCAGTGCCATTAAACCGGATCGGTATTTCAGTCAAACATTGGTCAAATCGTTAAGAAATAATCAGCGCAAACCGTTCATGCGGTAACTTACAGGTTTTCGCACTACCAGTGGTTAAATTTTTCCACAGATAAACAATAGAAAGTCATTCCACTGTAATTTTAATTTGAAAACAAGACAAAGGAGGTGACCTTCTTCAATATTTCTGCTGTTTGTTACAATAAAAACAGTGGATATTTATCGACGCTTCACCACACTCATTTCAAATTATACCATTTAAAGCGTATCCTGTTACTTCTTTCTTCATGTGGCAGTAGTTTCTTCATTTTACAGCTTTCTCTATAACTCCCTATTTTTATTTCACTTTTCAATACACTGTACAAAAAGCGAACAGGTTTTGCATGTAAAACGGAGGCGAGCTTGTAGGATAGGTTATGGAAAAGAATGTGCTCATCAAACCAAAAGAATACGAGTGAGAAAGGAATGAATGACTTTTGCATGAACGGCTCAATGAGCATTTCTGTATCTGGATGTCTGTAGCAAATTCTACATGCATGCCCTCACGTGTGTAGAACTTGGGTGGTGGTGTGTGTGTGGCGTAAGTAAGTGGTTGCCTTGAAAAGGTACTTCACCACTCACTCCAATCCACCAAACGAACGCTGTGGATTTTTCTTTTCTAGGTGTTTTTACAGACTTCAATATAAATATAATCGAGAGTTTGCTCGAGTAGGCTTTGCAACATCTTAGACCTGTGTCTTCGTCTTTGACTCTACGTAATATGAATATGGCGAAAATGGAATATTATATTATTACAAGCGTAGCAACGCTAAACCGTGAAATCCGCCACATTCTCCTCCACTTTTTCTTTCTTAATAAAAAGGGATAGGCATTACAAAAATGCATATTATTAAAATAGGAAATGAAACGGCGGTACAGAATTTGGCTATTCACTTTTCGCTCGATGCTTTCTTCCATTGTAAACGAACCCAATGATTCCACATTAAATGGAACACATATTGGTTCATGGGACAATGAATTTAGTGGCATGTAATAACAGTCAAATGAATTCAGTCGGGGAGAAAATGATGCAGTCGTCTCCATCGATTCTTCCGTCAGTTATGCAAGTGAAAAAGAAAAATGTTCGGAAATGTCAGTGATGCGATCAGGATGAGAAAAGAATGAATATTTTGTATTCCCAATCCTTACATTCACTATAACTATCGTTCCATTTCAACTGGAAAGTCAATTTTTCTCCGTATTATATGTTCGATATAGAGATTCCTGCCAACTATTCAATCTATCACAATTTAAATTTAATAATTGTTTGTACTTCATTTCAGTGCTTTCCGTCCCCAATTACGGAGCCATTTTTTGTGGCAACTATGCTACGGCAACAAAGGCACGACTAAAGTCCTGTAATTGTGGAATCTCGGTAACCGAGGCGACGTAGGCGGGTGCCATTCTTTCGAGTTTAATGGCATGGTTGTTTTTCTAAAAAAAGAAACAAATTTAACGACCTGACATTCGCCTTTGTTTTTTGTTTGATGGTAGTATTTTACTTGATAAGGAACAATGTTTACATATTTATTTTTCCTTCCATCCTTTACACGGACAGGAATTTTATGGTGTCAATTATTTCTCGCTCACAAAACCGACACAGCTTCGTAGTTGGCCAAGAAATTGGTGATTATGTGGTTGCGTCACAAGAAATAACCATTGCGAATAGCGACAAACCGAAGCTAATGCGCGTACTTGATACAAGGAGAGCAGACATGTTTCAGGAGTTCCGATAATCGCTGAATGTTCTTTTCTGTGTCTGCCTCGCTGGCTGGCCACTTGCCAATAATGATGTTGTTGTTATGTGTCGACGGTAATAATAACGTGTAAGTGCGAAAACACAACTTGATGCAAAATTGTGACAGAAAATGTACTCCTCTATCCAATCTACTTTTTCACAAAATTAATGTGACACTCACGAGTGAAGAAGAGTACTTTGCGGCTGTACCCATAAAATGGCGTTAATAGCTTCAAAATAAAGTAAAAAGTAAATGAATTACAGGAAGCGACTACCAAAGTACGAAAATATTTGTAGCGTCACAAATATTGTTTTTGTGGAAATAACACATCATCATTATGACTGTTATTATTTCCTGGTTTGGACCCATTAAAATGTAAATATCTTTTCGTGACAAGACCGAAAGCGAAACTTTTTTTCTTGGAATATTATTATTAAAATGGCCCATATTACCTCCGGTTTTTAGATTTCAAACGAAGTTGAGCCAGCTAAAAAATGTAATTCCCGTTGGAATGATACGACTAAAAGAGATCCTACAGATAAATGCTGACGCGTTAAAATGCCGCGCGGATGTTATCTTTACTTTACTCTGCTTGCCTTCTATCTCTGCAGCAGCAGCAGTGCCACCAACTAAACTTTATAACACCAGCCGCAAATGAATTGAACAAAACTCTGCAGTGTGTATCACAGCAAGAGCTTTGGATTGGAGGTGGACTTTATTCCATGGTGATAAGCTTGTAAAAAGCTTGACCGCTACACCATTTTTCTAATTTGCTAAATGCATCTTTTTCCTGCGAGCCATATACCTTGTTTTGTAACGGTTCTAGTTGATTCCACATTCTTTAGTTATTTAGCCGTGCAAGTTTGAAAGAGCAAACATTTCCCTGTTCTCGATATGATAGCCCACATGCGTGAATGAAGGCAGTGACTGGCGAAAAAAGAATAAATATTACAATGTGTGTCTCTCTGTGTGCTCAGCTTCGTGTTGTTGTTCTCACTTTCATGTATTTCTCGAAGCAACCGAAAGTGTATAAAATGGAAAAGCAAAAGACGAAAGAGAAAAAACCCAGCGGCAAACCTTGCACAAGAGCAGACTTCATTTTATTTTATTATGCGGTGCACAAGTATAACTCTGGAATTTTCTCTCCATCCAGTACAAGGAGAAAATATGAACTTTTCCCGGTATCTCTTGCCTGTTGTAAATCCAGAGCGGTTGGAGGGGCCGGATAAAAATATGAAAATTCCAGGTAGAGCAAAAGAGAAAGAAGATAAGGAAAAGGAGAGATGCATTATTATTACTGCTCACTCGGAATGCTATGCTGCGTTATGCATGGACGAAGATAAACAACAATGGAATTGCTGTAATGGATGCGAAAACAGAGGCAAGCAAAAAACGAATTTTTCCTTCCTTTCTCCAGGTAAGGTAAATCCAGTCGGTGCGCGTGTAAATATTATAAATGTTGAACGCTCATTCAATGAATTACATTTTTATGCTCGAACAGAGCCTGGAATACGTTCAAAATATAAAAACAAAGAATTTTCTTCTGCTCTAATTCTTTAAAAGAAAGGTGTAGAGAGGAGCGCGTAGGAGCCGGGCTGTTGTTTGTTTCACTTGTCTCACAATTCCAATATATTTTATTACATTTCCGTAACTTTCATTGTGGTACGGTGAGTACACCAGGAAAAAATACTACAATAATAAATTTGTTGTTTTTATATGCAATTGTAACAAAGAAATTGTTTGTACCAGAAAAGAACAAAAGGCAAAGAAAATGAATAATGGAAAATGAAACAACTGTGCTGTTAGCGAAACTCCGTAGCGCTGTTTATTCATTTGTTCGTGTGATACAAAAATCAATTTCGTCGACATTAATACACTTATACTCCGAGAATAGAACGGGAGGAGGTAGGTCAACATTTTTGGTAAAACGGAAGGAAACAAATGTGTACACAATGCTACACTGTAATTTTCCTTCGTTTCCAAAATACTTTGTTAAGAACTGTAAATACCCCGTACAAAACCAAAACTAACCAAACAAACTTCTCAAATTTATGATTTCTTTCAAAAATTAGCATGTTTCGCGGTGTGGGCTGGTGAGCTGTAATCGATCCAGGTCGACTGAACAAGAAACAATGAAATAACCTGAAACGCCCGTGAAGATGAAGAGGCGGGCAGTTGGAGAAAATGAAACAAATATTGTACGTATTTATTAATTTCACCATCATGTCCATTATAGGACGATATTCATATTCCGACGGAATTTTGACTTCACGTTTTCATTGCTTGCTACTACGATAGCAATTAATATTTTGCTTGCAGATTTGAAAAGTCAATCGTTTAAAATTCAAGTGGTTACCCTGCAAACATTCTGGAACCTAAACTTTCAGGAACTTCAGTATCAATTTAAATCTAAGAAAGAAAGAAAGGAGGCGGTAGAAATAAATAAAGGTCGACCCCGTTCGTTTCCTCTCATTTCAATTCTGCTTCTCTTTTTTATGAGTGAGAAAGCCGACAAGAAGTGGAAAGATTTCTACTCCAATCAGTAGTTCGTTCATTGAGCACATGGCTTAAGTGAACAGGATTACCATACTATTATTTTATATTCTTTTTTCGCACATAAATGTCAGATCCGATTGTTTTTGACATCCATCCACAAATTACTTACTTACTTCGCCTCTCTTCCTTTACTTACTCATTCACTTGCTCGCACTTTCTCTTTTTTCTCTCTTTTGAAGCGAGTGAAGGAAACTGAGGAAGTGAAAGACAGGAATGCCTAAATCTCCAATTCATCCAATCCTTTTTTCGTATTCTGTTTTTCCAATTTCAGTTGTAGTGAGTGAGTCAGTCAGTCAGTAGCAATTGGGAAAAAATCCGAGCTGTTGTGTGTGAGTGAGTTGGCTGGAGAGAAGTTCATATTGTTACTACTATCTCCTCGTGCATGTATTTTTTTCTCCGCCTACACAACACATCACATTTCTACAAAGAGATTTTCTAAAAGTCTACATGCTTAATATGCAGCATGTGCCTCTGAAACATTTCCCCTTCCTTTCCTTTGATGCTATGTCCATAACTAGTGAAGTACATGAAAATGCTTCAAAGGCTTTTTTCTCAAGGAACAAAAGGTCTTTACTTCAATAATGCTACGAACCAACAACGTTTTACCCGCATCGATTTTACTAGAAAACATTTACTTTCTCTAAAATTGTTGTCGACTGATTTCAGGCAATCACTTTTTCAAAGCCGCCTCTATCATTTATTCATTTGATAGAATAACTGCAAGTGAAACACAAAAAGTGGCAAGGAATGCGCGAACTCATCTTTTGCTTCTGCACTATTCAAAAGCATCTTATATAAACAAACTAAAAATACTACTGCTGCGAAAAGGTAAACGTGGATTAAGCAGCCGTATTCCCAGGACCATTAAGCACTTTCGTGCATTATTACTTAATTGGATAATGCAAACGAAAATCGGCTTACACTCACATTAAACTACGTGATGCTGTAACCATTTTAAAAAATTTGTTGACCTTCTTTTCCTGACGCTTTGGACATTTTCCACACTTACTTTATTCAGGTCAAGTATAAAACGAGTGCATTTCTCTCTATGTCGTAAAATGTTTGCTCAAATTTCACAACTGCCCTTATAAAAATAGCTTGTTCCGCAAGTTGCACTTTTCATAAATAATGGAACAAATATGTACACGAATGAGCATGTCTTACTTTGTAGCCAACGCGGTAGAACATATTTTTATTATATTTTATTGCACTCCTTATTTGCTTCGCAAACGTGTCAAATAAATTTAGGAGTGAAAGCATTATTACCATTATCACACCTCGAATACAACCATTTCCTCTATAAATATAATCATCATCACCATCACCAGAACCACCTATAAATACATACACACAACCATCATTCCACCACATTCGCAAAAAAAATATACATTTTTACAATGTGTATTATACAACAGTATATAAAGAGATCTTGGCACAAACCAACTTATTTACGCTGTGTACATTTTAATATAACAAAATCTCTAACGTATAATTTCCCTTGTTTACCACCGGCAGGACCACTACCTCATTTTCCCTCAACTGCTAAGGCAGAAGTAGTAAAAATGTAGGCGATCAGTGGTGCGATTGTGTTGCATGCAATCTGTCATCGTTTTTTTCTTTCCTTTCTTTTACTTCATTCCTCACAGTAGTAGTAACTTTTTCTGTCCGTTTCGTTCGTGTCTGGCTTTCTCGCTCACTCACACAACTCGACCACCATTTTTACTTCTCCATAAAATAGTAAATGCCTACACCTTTCTTTCCACGTACAGTTATAAACATACAATGTATGATTATGAACATAGCGAGTGTGAGAATGTGAGTGTGCTGAAAGGAATGACTACATTACAAATTAAAAACCAACAAAAAACGTGCAACATCAAAATCAAGAGTAGTGGTGTTAAAGTGAATGAGCAAATCACCTCACATTCACATGCAAAACATACTTGTTCACAAAAGACTGACAAGAACTGACGAAGTTTTCAGGATAACGGCGTATCGTTACTCTCAACAGTCTTAAATACTTGTAATTGTACACATTAGTATTCGTATAAATAAAGTTAACACTGTTTCTCAAAATACACCAGGTTATAACATTTTTGATTTTAACAAGAAAAAATAAACGTTTGTAAACGTACTGAGAAGCTTTATCTGGTTGTTAACCCTAATTGTCAGGTGAGCTTTATTTAAGCTACGATGTGAGGTGATAAGTAATAAAGAATGTAATTATTTTGCATTTAAAACTCAACTATAGTTGGCAGATCAAACTCTTCGAACTTAGTTTGTTCTGGAAGATTTAGTATAGTCTAAAAAACCGCATTCAAAACTGGTTCCTGAGAAAAGTTGTCTGAGGGCGGACGGACGGCAGGAGAGCCCAACAGTGAAAGTATATTATGCTGCACGTTTAGCACGCAACATATTAGTATTAATAGGCATCGTCTGTGTGACATTTGGCATTCGATGCCCTCTTTATTAATTTGCACATGAAGCAACTTGTTTGTTTTTTAAGAGAATGTGTCTCACAAAGTGAATTGTTCATTTTCTCCAGTTTTTATGAGTCCAGTATTTTACATCACTGCTTTCGTCTTTTTCAGTTTTAACACACCAAACGATTCCTTTCAATATTCATTTCCGTCTCTCGATCGAAGCAAGTGAGCAGGAAGGATGAACTGACAAGCAAATGCCAGGCTGGGTTGCCTTTTAGTGAAAAGTAGGAAAGTATTAAAAAAACGGGTGGAGAAGGAATTAGCTTTTAGTCGCGTCTCGCCCATTCCAATATCAAAGTAGAAAAGTGCTTTTTAAACTGGGGACGGGTCAATACTTATTAATTTATTATGTAATATTGGTTTATAGACTTTATTGCCGAGCGTGAGGATTCTTTCCACTTCCGTATTAAAAGTAAAGGAGCGAATAACAACTCCAATAAAATCATTTTATTAGCTTCGGGCCTCCTCCACTAGCAGCACACTCCCTTTTACTGTGCAAATGACTAAGGCAAAAACGGACCAGGGGTTGGTTCACTGAACCGAAGTGGTTCCTTCTTATTACAGAATGCTTGATGCTCGTTGTGTAAAATGTAAATAAAATATATTAGAAATGAAGGGCGACAAGAACATCAAGTGACATGAAGATCGACAGCTCCCATCGAAATTTCCACTTTTAATGTTCTCATGAATAATTAATTAGAATTGGGCAAACTGAATTTAACTTTCAACGTGAATAGTTCAATTTACTTACCGTTGGTCAAAGACCTGAAGTATATTCACATTTTAAGGCAACTCGCCAATAAAATAAGAGTGTCACAATCAGTTATATCAGCACTAATTTATTTTTATCGACTAATTTCCCCGAAATTAGACTCTTTATTGTCGAATAGCATTCGTACCCGGAAACCCCTGCTAATACTAAGAAGTGAACAAAGACAATCCGCTGAATGACAGACTGATTCCACTCAAATGATTTTAATTTCTTTTCATCATTCCATTTTGTTCAAGTTTAAGTCAGAAGAGATTCCAGTACAAAAATCTCTCAGTCTGCTAAAATTTGGAAAGCCACAAAAGTGTACACTGCACGGTTTTCGGGGTACCTTTTTGTACAAAAGTTCTGCGCAGAATGACATTACAATTGTATTCAGTTAGAGCTAGAACCAAAACACTTACCACCGTTACGATATTACCATAACATTCACAAAGAACGTTAAAGTAAATTACAATGGCGATGAAACGAATGCACGTGTTTAGCAAAGTTCTATAATTTTCTCATATGAAGGGCGAGTTTTGAGAGATTTTAGCGTCTCGTTCAATACTTTGCCTTGCCTGTAAATAGTGTTCAACTTTTCGAGAAAAATGGAAGGAGCAAGAGCCATGTGCATTGAGCTTTTATCCAGAAGAGATATCAAGTCCAGATAATTTCTACCGCTTCATTCTGCTAACTGCTCTGCTACTGCTGCCTTATCCTGACTGAAATGGTTTATTTGTATGAATGAAGGCATGGCCAGATCACAATGTGTAGACGTTTTTGGCCCATCCATAAAAACAGTTTTCTTCTTCTTCCTCCTCCAGCCGAGGAGGGGTTAGTAAGGGAGAGAGAATACGTCTCAATTAGCGTGATTAATTTACTTCATAATTTAATTACCGGAAACGAAATGCACTCATCATCATTAGAATGTAAATTCCCAGGAGAACAACGCAGAGAAGGAGTGTAACACAGTAGCATGCATCCATGCATTCTATGAACGAGCCACTTTCTTCTTTCCTTTTTCTCTCCACTTTTTTGGAATATGAAAGTACTCAGTAAATGGTGTGTGTGGCAAGGCGAGAACTAATAAAAGGCGCATTCTTCTTCTACTTTCTAAATATTCTGCTCTCTATCATCATCATCAGCCACAGCGTCATCAGGAGTGCAAGATAAAGATCACCAGAAGGAAGGAACACCGGGTCTGTTTAGGCCGCGGTTGGTCGCTCGGTCTGTAGCAGTTTTCTCTTCATCTTCCTCATTTTTTTATATATTTTTTTCTTTGGAGTGTGCTACCACAACAACTATTACGAACGACCGAGTGAGCAAAATGCCAAACGAAGTATTCCTCCTGCTTTTGCTCCTCTGTCCTTTATCCTCTGCATGAACTCTGAGCACTTGAAAGTTGAAGACTCAGAACGAGCGATGAAACAAGGAAAAGAAGAAGAATACGAAGAAGAGGAAAACCGCAGAAACACTCTTCTTGTTTTCGTTGTCATCCTTGTAAGTTGTGAATAGGAAAAGTTTTCGCCGTGACGAAATAAGAAAGGAGAAAAAATCGAAGCAAAGAAACCCTTCTCCTGAACAAGACGAAGCGTGATGATGATGAAGTGGAAGAAGAAGAAACTTCTTTTTCTCTGGCATTTTCAATACTAAAATCGTCTGCTAATGGGAATATGACTACCACTATCAAGCTACAAACTTGTAAAAATGGAGTCTTTGTGTCTTGCTTTCTTGTCTCGGAAAAGTTTGGAGAAGAGAAACAGTTTTCCACCACCACAGCAGACAAACATTCACCTTCACTTCACTATCCATCGATAAACTCGAAAGGGAAACAAAAACAAGTTTGGTAGAAGTAGAAGAAGTGGAAGAAAGTGGGTGGCTGTCTTAACTAGTTCCGTAAAATATACTTTCCTTGTTGTCCACTCATTTAGTAAACTTACTCTGAATTCAATGCCTTCTTCAAAAATAACTTTGTTATTGCTATGGCCAAATTACCAAAATAGAGTTTGTCATCAATGAATGAATTGGAAGATGAACAACACATCGATATTCATTGTCTAAACCTGCTGGCTCCACTCTGGAAGACGATAAACAATCAGCTAAAAATCTTGATCCATTTTCTTGATTATTCTTTACCTTTTATGCACCCAACAATATGTCATATTTAGACATGGCGGTTTATTCCATCCAATCCAGGGGAAACCTGGAGGTGCCTCAAAGAATCAGTTTACTGAAATCACTATTCGATTTGACATTTACACGAGAAAATTAATGTCTGCCTCTATCGTAGAATACCATCAGAAGACTCCACCGAATGAGTGAGAAGGCTATGTTGTTTGAGAGCTCAGGCAAGCCAAGGCGAGCCTAGCAACCACCCACATGAAAAACAAGAAACCCCAGCCCGACTGCAGAAGCGGAAGAAGAATCATGTGTTGCATAACATGTTACCCGTAATATCGTATCATGTCAATCATTGAAAATTACCACACCGAAGTTGTAAGAAAAAGGCTTGTTATGCCGGTTCCAGCTCGTTGCCTCCTCAGTCTGTTTCCAGGAGAACAATAGCACGCAGCATTTCGAACAGAGCTTGTTTTGTCTGTTGCGTAACCTTGAAGTAAAATGACACGACTTAAATACATGGAAGAGGTTAGAGGAGCCACGGGATACATTCCATTCTTGTCCTTATATATTTTATATCCATTTCCACTCACTCAAGGAAAAATTGAATTTTGCGTTTCCGTTCCAGGAAATCCGTATTCACAATTTCTCCATACTCGACTTAACTCTGGGAAAGCTCGAGCCTGGTAAGAATGAAAGGGAAAGGAGAAAGCGCATCTCATAAATTATCCAACTCAATCAAACTGACAATAGTCTCACTCACTTTTTTGATGGATTGAGCCGTCCAAAGTTCCTGACATGAAAGCTGGAAAGAAAGAGAAATGAAAGGAAATGCACTTTTCTCTTTTCGTGCACCGGCCCTGCAGCCGAAAATGGAACTACACTCACAATAATGCTCCCAAATACCATTGCAAGACTGTAGGTGCCTACTCACATTAACTGAATCTTTTACGCTGGGGAGTTTTGTTCGCTTGCAATTTACGCTTTTCTCAACACACAGACGATTATTCTTTGTTTTTCCTTTATTGTGTGATGTTTCACCGGGGCATTACTTCGAATGTTTTGAATGACACTCTTACTCTTGTATGTACTTTGTTCTAATAACTATCCTTTTTATCTCATTTTTTTCGTAGTTGTTTCTAATAAATTGAGTTTACAATATGAGAAATGTAATGAAATTTTTATCCTGTCCAGCAATCTTCCGACGATAATTGTTTCCATGTTGAAACACTAATCTAATCAAAGCAGGGAAGGATTTTGGAAATCAGTTTGTGCAACGATGCCGGAACACTTTAGCCGTTCCTTTCATTTCGCCATCCGGTGTAGCTGCTGCCTGCGTACATTAATAAACTTTTCCCTGTTCTAACCTAGAAAAAAGAGTGAATGGAAGAACACGGCATTCATGAGTTAACGGGGATGACTTGGCTGAAGTTGAGTGGATGAATTAATGAATGCACCAAAACAAAGAGGAACATTCTAACTGTGAAGTGACGTCTTCCTGGTTGCTATTCCCAGTCCGACTGAATAATAACGCCTTTTCTGCCAGTGTGCTGATGCGGAAGTGACTCACTGCCTATGTATTCCACTTCGGATAAACTGAAGTAAACCGGTGTGAGGGACTGGTTTGGACGAAAATGGGAAATCATTTCGCTTTCTCTTTTTCTCTCTATTTTCATTTCCACTTTGATGCAAATAAATGCAATACTTGTATTGCTATTCATTTTCACTTGATTCCATTGGACAGTAAATGACTGAGTGTGTGTGTGTGAGAGAGAGAGGAAATAACTGGAAAGAGAAAGAAGACAAGTCCGTAGGGATAACAGGTTTTTTACTCCTGTTCTTCCCACTCGCTAATAATGTAATACAAATGCATTCCTGTTCATTCCTCCAGTTCTCTACGCAGGAAAATGTAATTCGTAGAAAAACGCATACATAACAAAATGTTACCGGATTTAACAGAAAATTGTAGTTTTTTGTGAACAGATAAACTACAAGGCGCAAGAAGAAGAGTCTCACTCAGAGACTAGGCTTTTCTAGTTTCAGGTTTGTTCGAGAAATAGATGAGAGATATATTTAGAGACGGCGAGAAAATAGACGAGCATTCTTTAGGGATTCCCTTCACTTCTACTTTCAGAGAAGTAAAAAAGGTTAGTTCAAACTTTCTTTCCTACTTTTAACTTGCCTGAATTTCTTGTGCTGTTGCCAAATAAATATAAATACCCACCTACATACGGACATAGATTTCATTCCAAAAAGTGTTCGAAACAATTGGAGCAGGAACGAATGCTCATGTAGTTTCGACTATATTAAAAATGTACATTGGAAGCCGGTCAAGTTACGTGTTTGCATTTTACCAGGCTCTTCGCTCATGCATTGGCAATCACTTCAGCTAGGACTAGGACTCAATTATGTTTCTGGAGCACGGAGAAGATTTGTTAGACCAGGTCAAAGGGTACTGTAAATTATGCAACGAAAACCAAACCAAATGTAGTAGAGAGAGTGAGACTGACGACGTTTTCCTACACACGTCCAAACACGGTTATTCACAGCTGAATGAACAACTAAATCTATGAATATTGAATCAATTCAAAGTTTAATTCAAACAACAAAAAAATCAGAGAAGAAAAAGGAAACAAATAAATTCTGGATTGATCAGACTAAAACTTGTTCCTGATTCCTCGTCGATACATTTTTAAACAGAAACGAGGGAATTGTCAGGCTAGCCTGTGTGGATTTGGCTTGAGTTGAACCAAGTAAGCTACAGTTAAAAGCTTTCTACAAAATCGCAACGTATCCCGTTGTTTGAAAAACGGAGTCAAAGTAAACTTGAACGTTTTCTTCTTCTTTTCCCTCTTCGTCTCCCAATCTCTTTCTTTATTTCACTTCACTTCTTCCTCTTCTGGGATGCAGCTTTTAAAAGTACACCCAGGAAAAACTTTTTTGTTGAATAAGTGAAAAAGTAGAGTTTAAACATGAGCGCAAGTATTTTCCATGTAGAACTGTCGTTCAACTCGGAGCGAATTTAGTGAAGAGAGGAGAGAAAGAAGAATGCAAGGACGCACAAAGACGGCCAATATTATGACACACCTTTGCTCTCTCTCCATTAGACACGCTTCCCTTCCTTTCCTTCTCTCTCCAGCTGAGCAGAACAACTTGAGCACACAACAACTCCCATTCCCATACTGGTTTCGTCCTTTCTTTAAAAACTCAAACTTTAACTGAGTTTTTTATGGATGAACCAAACAAGTACTTTTTAAAATATGTCAACACACCATCAGACCTAAAGTTTGTACAACGCCGCGAAAAACCCATCTTTCTACCTAACAATACACTTTTGCTGCCATTTTACTTTCCCTTTCGCCTAGCTTGGTTTCCCTCCTTGATTTTCCCCAGATGATGATGACGGGCAAAGGATGCATTACTCTCCCTTCCGCCTCTCTCTATTAGTTTGAAATGAAGAGCAGGTGGACAATTGCATCACCATTCGCCACTAGCAAGCCAGGCTGACTTGCTCCTGTCACATTGTAACTATCTCGCGAGTGAGACCCTATGAACATCATCATCACTTAATCGTCAATTTGGCGATTTGACTCATTCCTCACATAACAACAGCTTCTTCAACTAACAAGATCCTATTCACTTGTTAACAATAAAAACACAATTGCTACATACATTGTATATACATTTAGCCAAGTTTCTTTTGCTTTACATATGCAGTTAAATTAGGAAAACCTAGCACGATTGGTAGTTATTTTCATTGCGCAATCGATTCTCACGTTTCTCTCTGTAGAATAAAGTCGTGTTGCTAAAGCTTGGTAAGTAGTTGATTTTCAAAATAATTTAATGCTTCAAAAACATGTTCGTTACTCAAGCAATACAGTTCATATCATTTTGCTCTTTGACTGTGTTCCACTGTGTTCACTAAACTAGGCTACCCGAGAATTTTTATGAGTTCATGAAAGAAAAATAAGTTGGTTTTTACTAAACTTCTACAATGTCTACTGAGCATATGTAAGTTGATTTTTAATACAAAATTTCCACATTGCCATATTGCCAAGTTTGTTCCTATTCAAGAAATAAAAGACAGGAAATTCTTTCGCTAAAAAATATTGTCAACGCTTACTCGATTTTTTTTGCTTTCCTTCCTTCGGAGAAAAAACGGAACGCAATGGTCTCAATACAAGAAAAATATTTCCTTATGTTGAAAAAAGCAAAACCAAAACACCATATTTTTGCGAATAGTTAGAAATGAAAATCAAAATATGTAACTAGTCATGTTCAATATTATTCAAGTACATGAGTATACAGATATGTATTGCGAAGTAATATCAAAGTGAGTTTCCAATGCAGAATCTAGAGCCTGGTTCGCAATTCAGACGGGCAGAAGGGTAAATTCCAATTGGTTTCTCCGTCTTTCCAGTTCTTCTCACAACGACAAGAAACGTCCATCTTTTTTCCCCATCACTCCATAATATACTCGACTGAGTAAACAACGGACAGAGAGAGAGAGAGAGAGAGAGAGAGAGAGAACTGTCTCCTAAAAGGCCAACCAGTTATCCAGACATACAAACCAAGAGCTACCGGGTCACATGCCACTTTTAGGCTACCATATTAAATCGATTTTAAAAAGAGAGAGGAGAAATCAAACCAAAAAAGCCAGAGTTCACAGAGTAAAGTTTATTTTCTTTTATATATTTTTCTTTAAAAAGTTTACTTTTCGGAGTGAAAAAAAATCTTTACGATTTTAAACATGAGGCAGCGAAAGGGTAGTACAAAGAGGAATGTTCACTTGTAAACTTTATCATTGAAACTCTTGTAACAATTTTTTCCCTTCTCATGCTCTTCTGTTGCTTCCTCATCATGGCACAATTGAAAACCCCATTCTCCACTATCTTTTCTTCCAGCTCTCTCTCTGCTTTTTCCATAAATAAATACCAGAAATTCCTGCTGTTCAACGGAAGCAGCTACATTCTGATCAACGTGTACGCGATGTCGATGTCGTGCCGTAACGTTACCTCTGCGGCAACAGCTACAACAGTAAGTTGTATATACTTACACAGCATTGCAACATGCCTCCACGTTGTAGACTTGGTTTGGAAATATCTGGAAAATTTTATTATCAACTACAGAGAACAAGCAAAGGAAAAAAGATGGAATGATTATGATCATCATGAAGAATTGATTTGAGTGAATCAACTTTCTGATATTTCTTCTCGATGAGAAGCGTATTTCTTCATTCGACTTTCCTTCCTACCACCGAGGTTGATCGCGATCATGATGATATGCTTGCTATTCATATACACTTATTATATGCATGATTTCCTCATGATGACGACAAATAGTTTGATGTGTCTCCCTAAACCCTATTTTCCCCTCCCATCATTTCCCAACTAAATTTTCTTTTCGAGGGTAGTCTTTTCAGAATACATTGTACAAAGTATGATGGGAGCAGGTTCATTTGCCAACTTACTTGCCTCACTCCGTCACTACTTTGCTCTCTGACTTCTTGTTTATCAACTACATTTTATTATTATTAGATATTATTATCATTGTTGGTAAGGAAAGGAGCTCAGTTCAGCCTACTGAAGTTCTTCACAAGTGGAGCATCATCAAGAAAAAATTTCTTCTCTATGAATTTTAATGGCATCGAAGAAATGACATAATAATGATGATTACTACAAGGAGAAGCAAAAGGGTTGAGTTTGTTGCTGGAACGCAGCGTAACATGATTTTAAAAAATCCTATAATAAATGATAAGAAGTTTCCCTCCGCTTTCCCTCCTCCTCTAGTCACTCAGCACTATCCATCCACATCAATAATTTTCTATTAGGAAAAATCCGGAAAACATTCCGGTGCTCCAATATTCCAATATAATATAATCCCCAGAACACTGTAAGACTCACTCATAATGAAAAAGTTCATAATTCTTCTTGATGGATGTGGAGAAAATGGGAAATGGAAAAGGCCATTGTCAGTTGTTGGAAAACCACGTTTCTTCTGGCATACACATCAGTTTAGAATTTACATACCAAATAAATACCAAGCTAATTTGATGAAACGAATAGATTGATGGTATAATCAGTTTTTGGCACGAACCACCTTTCAAAAGGGGTAAGAAAGACAATTCCGAATTCTCATTGTTCGCATCTCATTATAAATATTGTATTGCATTCAGCTGCAAGCTTCTTCCAAAGAAACAACACACTAGCAAAAGATAAGAATTTACGGTTTTGTTTCCTTCTAACACATCCAACAACCAGAACCAGAAACATAGCGTCGGTATACACGTACAATATAGGTATTAAGTTTAAAGCTGACCACACTGCTGCATCAATTTTAGAGTGCGCTGTTGTTCTAGGGATTAGAATACGCCTAGCGCCTGAAATACGGGGAAAAGATAAATCTCGTAATGAAGGTGAAGAACATATATTTATTGGTTGGAAGGAAAACAGTAAATCCATCCACGGTGACAGGTCCCTCGACAATTTTCACTTGAGAAAGATAACCAAAAATATTACCCTTATAATTTTCACACTCTTCCCTCTACTTTCTTGTGGTACAAAGAAACCGTTTCAGAAAACAAGTGTCAATATTTGTTGCTCACCAATTTTCTAACTAGTTGCATTCACTGAACCATGCATGTTACACAACACAAAAAAAGTTCAAATGCAAATCAAATAAATATCAAAGTCGTACAAAAACTCTTGTTGTGCTAAGAAGTGGCAGGAGCCCGGAAAACAGAGTCAGAAGGATGTGTTATCACCCGTCACACTAAAAAGCGATGCAACGCGTCACACATCATTATCGAATGTAAACATTTTCCGAGGAAAATCGAGAAGGAGACAAACTTATTTATTGCTTTTATAATACCTAGAGATTTTCAAGAAATAAGGACACGCCAACCACTACTTACGACATTACTTGTTTTTCAACTTCTAAGAACAATTCAAAAAAAAATCTAAAAGAAGATGTTCATAATTTTACAATTTCCTGTATATTCCCAGCGGTTTCACAGTACCACATGAAATCATGTCGGAAGAGTCAAGAATAATTTCGCATAATATCGTTTTCTTTCTTCTCTGTACTTGTGACGCTCGTCCTCCCAGTTATTTATTTATTTATTTATTTTCCCATATTTCTTGCAGTGAAAAAGGATCTTTTTGCCAGTATTTTACTCAGGATGAGTCCGCAGCCAATTTTGATAGGGAAATGAGTGACATTTTCCCGTTCACCCACTTCAGGGTAAACAGCTTCAAACTGGCGCTTCCGACTGTTCTCCTCATCGCATGTGTCTTTTATACTCTTCGTTTGTGATTCATCAAAGAATTCCTGCAAAGAACTTATTTTATTATTCTCTTTTCCTTATCACAGGGAGAAATGTATTCAAATGATGTGCTGAAGGAAGATGGATCCTTTATGTCGTCGTCGGTGTCACAAATGTCGCCCCGACCAACGCAGCAAGCAACTGCGAATATTTATACATTTTTTTCTTTTATGACTTTTCTATGGTGTACTTGCATAGAAAGGGAGATAGTTGCTGAGATGATGGAAGACTTGAGAGAAAAGGGAGAAGCATCACTATCGTTAATATAAAAAACAACGAGTCGACAAGAGGAAATAAAAAGTAGGAATTCCGCCCTTGTGCTGTTTTTCCTTCATGATCACAATAGACTTTCCCTTGGAATTCATCATATTTATTTTGACCATTTTCTTTTTACTCCTCCAAGCTCTTTTACAATTCTATGATGCTCCACGTTTGTGTCGCCCATAAAAATGTGAAGAACTAAAATATATTGCGACACGATCACGCAATACCTACACAAAGCCACACGATCTAAAACCAGCCGTGAGAGTGAGTGTGTCTTTCCTTGTGTGCATTTACAAATCTAATTTAACTTGGTTTGATAAGAAAATATGTATATTTTTTGAGACACTGTGAGCCTGTGTCCACAAGAAAATATTTGCGTGAGTGGGAGAGTGTGCCCTCCGTCTGTTTTTACAGTGTCCATTCGTATAAATAAATACGAAAGAAGAGACAGAGGCTGGTTGGTGAACGTGAAATTTTCAAAATTCATGTATTCCGCATTATGGAGGAGAAGAAAAAAGTTTGGTTTTGAACACACAGACTGGCCATTTCATTCTCATGAAATAATATTGCTCTCTGCGAAAAAGAATCTATTTCTACTCAAGAGATATAGTTTATTTGAGTAGGTAAAATGGACGAAACGAGTCGAGTGGGAGACTTCACCAGATTTTTCCTTCGGGACTCTCGAAACTCATCTTTCTCTGCTCTGCTTACTCACTGCCTCCCCGGTAACAAACGCACTTTTCCCAAGATGAGAAAATATTAGATGAGTCTTGTGAGGAGGCAAACCAGAATTTTTCTACTTTTTCCTCTCAATCCATCCATCCAGTCATCTATTCCACCAATGAAACTAATAATACTACATATCTCCAACCATCACGCTACTAATAGCGTTTCTTGCATGGTCTAACTTTATGGATGGATTCATGATAAAAATGCTCTCACGTCAGTTAGAATTTTTTTATGTTCTGGGCAAAATATGAATACCTTATGATGGCATGGCTACATCTAAAAATATTATTATTGTTATAAAAAATAGTTGCTGCTCCACTATTTATTTTCTTCCTTGCCAGATATATATTTTATTTTATGAGTTAAAAAATCAAATTAAATTCCATCACAATTCATTTCAGTCAGTCGCTCGCTATCTCCGTCTTCAATTTTGGGGAGAAAAAGAAGCCTTCGCAATGATGTTGATGATGCATGAGAATTTTTTGGAAAGCTACACATTTTTCTTCTGACCAACCGACAGACTGACACGCGCCAATCTCCCATTTTATGACGACGGGTAAGCAGAAATATAAAAAATATTGGAGATAATATTCTTTTCCCTTCTGGAGATGTTATCTTAAAACTTTTCGTTGACAACTTTTCCATGCATACAATGCGTTGCTGGACGTAAATATTATCGCCGCTAGCAAATGACGAGTCACGTTTCACGATGCCCTCAATGAGAACAGTTTTTGCGTGTCCAAAACTAGAAAAAATGTCCGACTACGCACTGAAAAGTTTTCTTTCCCCGTTGTTATGAAATGTCGTAAAAACTATTTCATTTCCCGTTTACTACATTTTTAATATTTAAAGTGAAGTGTGATATTCATCCAAGATAAAAATATATTTAATTTATGATGGACATGAAACAATTGGAAAACAAAAATTGCTTTTTACTGACTATATTTTTTATTGTCTTTCAATTATTGATTTTCGGAGTTTAATTGCGTGAGGTAGGGGAAGCATGTAAATAGGTACAGAGCGAATTGCTTATTTATAACTTGTAAATAATAGACGGACATTTTATACAATGGTTGCAATATAATGTAGATATATCGCATATCCGTGTTACTGTTTTATGTATATGCACGCTACGAGGAAACGTACAGCAGCTGTTTTATTTTAGATTAGAGTTAATAGAGGTAAGCCGTTCGTTGTTAATTTATGGTTGTGAAGTGCTGTGTGCAAGCTGCAACGGCAACGTTTTTTTGTAGCATTTTACAGTGAAGAGAGGTAGAGTAAAAAACGGGAAAATTGAGATAAATGAGAATGACGAAGAAACTACAATAATAACCATTAGTCATGTGGAACTTCTCAGATTTCCCTGTAAAATCATTCATCACTCAATCTTGAGATTAGAGAGAGAAGCAGTTGATTTGTCGCTCGCAACTGTCTCATATGTAACTCCAAAACTCCAAATCCCAGTTTTATTGGTTCATACCGACGGACCGACATTATCCTCATGTGGCTTGGTCACAGAACAACGGCAAAAAATAGTTAAATTATTTTTACAAATACACTTAATAAGATATTTTAGGTAATTTTAATCCCTATCATTTGTTTCACTTTGACTCTGAACACCTCGCGTAAAAACCCATGACTGTGACTATAACATTGACTCTTTGCTGCAACTTTTTTAAAGTGAAAAGAAGCCCCAATCGATTCTAAATAAATGAAGTGAACATCACAGCGAGTGGTGAAAAATTCCCCTAAATAAAAAATTTCCTAGTGAAGATGATGAATCTTGCGGATCTGCCCCTCACTTCCTTTGCAAGTAATACAGTGCATTACGATCACCCCGCGATGGTCCTAATAACGGACTAACTTTATTATATGGCCTGTGTATTGGCATGGTTATTGACATGAATCAATACATCCGGTTTGACCATTCCCCAACTAAGTGTAGAAAGCATCCGATCCCCGCTACCATTTCATTTTCAGACAGTCCAAAAAAATTGACTGAATTATCCAGTTGCCCTGTTATCATTTTTTTCACCCCTTTTCAAATAAAGGCAGTGGGTGGAGTGTCTTATCGTCATTTCAGATAATAATAGCGTGGCTGATGGAGATGGTGGCCGACCGCCTTGACTCTGCTCGAGAAGGGGGAATCTCGCAGGGTATTGACTTTTCAGAGAAACGAAAAAAGAAAGGAAAGAAGAAAGAAAGAAGAGGCAAAAAAGGAAGAGGAGGAGAAAGCAAGACAGATTTTTCCTCAAGTGATGATTATGACGATGATAGCTTTTCCGAATTTGATGGTTCACTAAAAGGAGCCAATAAAGACCAGAGGGTGAATGAATTGTGCACTCTCGAGAAAAAAATATGCTCTCTATTCTACCTCTGGTCTCGCACATTACGCCACTTTCCTTTTTCCCTGTTCATCATGCAGAGAAAGGCTTGACTTTTTATGGAATGGACACTGCTCGCCAGATTCCTGTGTGTGACTGATGCATTTTCATTAAATGTATCATAATAGGGTTTGGCCGTAGAATGGATACTGAGGAGAAAAAAATAAATGAGAAAGAAACGGGAAAGGAGCAATGCTTACCATTTGTGCTGATGTTCAGTCGATTGGACATGGTCAATGCTTGTGAGTGCGGGTCGGATTCTTGGTACGTTCCATCAGACACATCAGAAGATGAGTCCACTTCAGACTCCATCTCACTGCGAACCATTGCCGCCGGATGATGCTCTCTTGAGGACAAATGTACGCCGGATCGATTGTTCGGGCGACTGTTACTGGTCACCCGATGCGGATGATGATTATTCCTCATTTTTCCTGATGAGGACTTTTTGTTCCCAGTCGTCGAGTTGGACGACGAATGCGTCGACGGTGAGAAATGGTGATGAGGACTGTTGTCCGGCTCACAATAGATCCCGTTCGATCGATTTGTCGTGCCTTGATAACGGTACATCTTGTCACTTAGCAGGGGAAAAATTCCTTCCAAAGAAAAAATATCTAGGAGTGGGTATTACACTAATACTTTCTTCAGTAGTCTACTGGACGTGAGGGGCGTGTTGGAACCTGTAACAAACATAGGGACAAACATACACACACATTATTACAGTCATTATTAGTTATGTACCAGCACGGACGTTGCAGTAGAAAAATTCATTCATTCAACCATGAGAAAGTCAACTGCTCAACTTATCAACTGAACAAATATCTTCTGTCGCGTGAACGCTTTTTCCTGTCGCCTTAATTTACACAGGAGCTTTTCTTAATGATATTTTTTGTTCTCATCGTCACCATCGTGACATCAAAAAGTACACCATTATTATGATCATCACCATCATGATCAACATCATCAAGGAAATGACAACGTTCACAAGAGCAAGAAATTGACCGTTGGTCATGTCACAAGATTCCCGATTGTCGCAGTGTTAGAATATAGGAAACGGGAGCGAGGCAGCAACACTTTCATTTCATCTACTCTAATACCATGTGTAATAAACGGTGTATGCATTCATAGCCGCTAGCACGCTAAATGACCCATGGCATTTCCAAATTGCTTCGTTTCACGCACTTGAACCCGCACATAAAAAAGGGATAAATATCTTCCTTTCTCCACAACTCTCGCTCCACTCTTCTCTACTAATAATAATGTTAGGCGCTCGTGTTTTCCCATAGACCCACACCTACTTCCTCCGTCGCCTCACTTCCACATCCTACCTTACCTACAACATCCACATTCATTTTCTCCGCTGTCCAGTAAAACTCCGTTTTCTATCGCATATTTAAATTACATGGTTCAAGTGGAACAAACAAACAGCTCTCACTTTTGCCTTTCCTCTCTATCGCTTCCTCATGTTGAATGTTTGCGGCGAAGGTCTCGAGATGATTGGCTTTTTGCTTTCCGCTAATACACAACCATTTCAAGAGGCAAGACGGAAAAGCGTGAGAGTTCATTTTCGTTACTTGTCTGATGTGGGTGCAGTTCCGTTTTTGTGTATAAATATGTGTATCCTGAGTGTTTATTACTTCCAATAGTTTAGCCTGATCAGTGTCTGAACTGAAGTGTACTCGACCCATGACGAAGTGAGTAACCTTCATATTTCGCAATAAAAACTGGAGACCGCGCCATCGTCGTGGAAAACATAAGAGGCGGTGAGAAGCATGGACATTCTTGAAAACACAAGTTTCAATTGGAGAAACCCCCAAAAGAAAAGATACAATTTCTCTGGTATTTTGGAATTGAAGGAAAAGTGTACACAGCTTTTCTCTCTTGTTTAGTATTTTGGATGTGCTTTCTGTTGTTGGAGAAACTTCCTGAGAATTGATTATAGAACACAACACTAACACTATGCTTATACATCAAATATTTCTCTTTGTGTAAGTTAACTATGAAGCCAGAACAAAGAGCGTACATTTTAAACGCGTGTTTTCCGCTCTCCACTGCACAACAATATCAGCAGTCTAAAAAAAAGGAGAAAAAAGAGAAATAAAGAAAGTTAGCAAGTGTACGAGTCTCGCTTCAAGATGGCTCATTACCACACACATAGCACATCGTACTTCGTAGTTGCAATATATGTAACAGAGTCTTTGCGTTCATTATATTAAATGTAAAGAACAGAAGCCGGAGAGCACAAAACTCCCGTCTGCTTTTTTGATACTACTGTGCCACAATCCTCCATTTCTCTCTCGATCTTTCTTTCGAATGAGAAAAAAGAGGATTGCTGCTATGTTCCTTTTTTATTCTTTCCGTTTCTTCTTCTTTTGTCTTGCTAACTATTTTGGCATTTTCCACTAGTTCTCTCTGCTATTCTACGAGGCAAAAATTTATATTGTCAATATAGGGAAGGATTTTTTTGCCTCTTCTGACACTTTTTGGCTACTGCTGCTGCTACATGTGCTACTACCACCGTAACACTGGAGTGCTTTCTCTGTAAAAAATGTACTGTTCTGGTCTACTATTTTTAGTTCCATTCGGTCCATCCTCATTTTCTAGTCTCTCTTTTCTTCATTCCATTCCATCCTCAATTTTCTCCTGTTTCATTTGTGCGCTGGTCTTGTTTCCCTCTATCTGTTTTTCAGTATTTCTGGAAGTGAATGGCGTGATGGTGAAGAGAAAGTGTTCTAGAATGGAATGGTCGTCGACATCATCTCCTGGAATAGCGGATCTTGTCAGCCTTGAATGAACTATCCAGGGCCTGAGATGTACAGAGCAGAAGGAAGAAGGAAAGGAAGCAACCAACCAAGAACCGTGGAAAAGGACAAGGGCGAAATTAAATTTCAGATCGTATTTTAACTCCAGTTAAATAAATGGCTAGCGTAGGAGGTAAGCTAAGTTGCAATAATGTGAGGCAGTCGCAGAGTACTTCTATTATTTGAATGTGAACGCCATTCCCTTCGTTTGCACCATTTCAGTTGAACAAAAACATCCAGCTTAAAGTACTACCCATAGAGATATAAATATACATCTTCCATTAAAAAAGTGCACTTTTCTTCGTCTCAGACCAGCTTCAGAATACATAACACAATTTTTACTACTGCACGTGACTATGATTACTTGGTAATTGGGCGGAATGCTGAGTTGAGAGAGCAGAGCAGAGCAGAGAAGGAAGGAGCTCGTTAGAAAGAAAATTTTATTTTACAACACACTTCTTTTTTACGAAAGGAATTTTCATGCATTTCCACTACACGCTGCACTGGAGCAACAGTGTAATCCTTAAGTAGTCTTTCCGCTTTCACTATTTAGGACCAAGAAAATGCGGCTCATTTTCTTGGATGCTTTATATACATCCCATCATCTCCTCTACTTTCAGCTTCCGCCTAATATATACGAATTTTCATCAAAATTGTCGCACACATTTACTTTTGGTCATTTTTGTTTGTCCCGTTTAGTTTGGACCAGACAGAGGTTTTTGTTGAGCTGAGAGACACTATTTTATCCCTAAACTAAATTAAATTAGAAGAATTTTTTTACTTCTTGAATATCTGCGAACCCACGTGACTGAATGTGCGGTTGGATGAATTGAGAACGCACTCGTGAGACGTATGTACGTACGTATAGTGGAACGGAGAGACACGTGATGTGTTTTCTCTATGAGGACTTGATAGTTGGTGTACTGCATATCTAATTTGTATTTTAATTAAAATTCTTAAAGTAACGGTCCATCCACATCCTCTCGTCATGATCTTGAAAGAAGCGAGGAAAATGATGATCGTCTGATGATGATAACGTTCAAGATAAGATGATGGTCATGATGACGATAAGTTCAGTGAGCCAAGTGGAGATCTTTTTTTTCGTTTCGACCTCTAAACAAAGTTTATTCGCTTTTCTTACACATTTAATAAAGGACTGGTACGTGCGCGTGCTTCTGGCTGATTTAATTAAATATTGTACTTTACAAAATGCTTAGCTTTTTTTAAATATTTTACTTTGGTTTTAAACATTTTCTTCTTAGTTAAAGGGAAATGGCTGAGCTCAAACTAAACGCTACACTACAATATTCCACATGCCGCTCTCAAAAAGTCTCTGAACTGAATGTAAACTGATATTTATTAAATTTTAAAATATCATCGTAAGCATCACCAACAACAAGAGCAACAACATCATTAGGAAAAATTGAAATGAACACTGTAAAAACTGTGCTCTTCAGTTCTCGTTTACTCGTCGAAATTTTAGACCGCTTTTGCACAAAGGCGACTTTACTTTTTATTTCTCTAAATTTTTTCACCACTCTTGTCTAAAGAAATGGGAAATAACGAGTTCAGAGAAAATGTTTAGTACACTTTAAACGGCTCGGGTGAACAAAGGAGTTGAACGAGTGCTAAAAATGGGAAGGCATTACATTTACAACTTTGTTTTTCCCTTCTTCTCCTAGGAAAAAATTAAAGCTTCACTTTTATTTCTGGAAGCAAGTGAAAGAAAGTAAAAAATAAGTAAGTCGAAGACTGAAATCGGACGTGCCTTCTTCTTGGAACGTACGTCTAAAAATAGATGGATACGTTCTTGGATAGAACCTGACTGACTGAACGAATGAATGAAACTCTGTTCTGTTGTTTGAAGAACACGAAGAATAAATAAAAAGAAAGTTTTCTTTTTTCTTGTCACACTCATTCAGTCTCG
>VYYJ01000331.1:0-68214 GCA_021029165.1 Cyphoderus albinus | reverse complement strand
AGTCTGTGTTAAGAGTATTTGCAAGATATAATAATTAAGTTTAAAAAACATCATGCTTCAATCCATAAAACCATCATACATCAATGTGCATGTTTTCAGTTTTGGGTAAGAATATTTTGAACTTTACGCATTGGCATTGGCTACGCAATGCAGAAGCAATAATTGTCATATGCAAATATATTGCAACTACATAAGTAGAGTACGCATACATATGTATTCTACACAATAATATACTCTCGGTTTTGGTTGGAAATGAGGTCTGTGTTCGATACACTTGAGGGAAAAGTGCCTCAGAAGCTGTTTCGGGTACTTTACGGGAATGGTCGGCCGTCGATACAGTTTAGATTAAGATTAGTGCCGGCTTATGAAAGGGATTATCCCAGGTCGGAATTTGAGATGGTCTACGGATGATACACAATCCATTTTCCAGAAAAATAACATTAAGATGCCCATGTTAATGATTAAAGAAAATATTACATTCCTGAAATACAAGTTTTCAACTTTCAGAGTATGAATGTACTTTATGAAGTTTTGCAACTGCTGCAGAGCATTAATAAACAAAAGGACCCTTACCATTTTTATTTCAACCGCTCTCGTCATTACACATTGAAAGATCGAATCAAAGACATTGAATCAAATGTGTGTAATGAGTAAATGAGTTATGATAAACAAACAAGAAGGCATTTTAAATATTGATGAAAGATTTTGGATGACTGTACACTGTACACTGAGTCTCGTCAACCACAACCCCAGGTCTGCAATCAGGTATTAATTACAGACAGGGCAAATAGCAGAAAGATCCAATACTTGGATTTTATTTCACATTTTATTTAAGCTTTGGGATTTGAATGTTAAAAATATGCATTATTGAGGAATGTAAGAGATACGTTGCAAAATAATTTACATGAAAAGAAAAACCGAACTCAAAGACCGGTTGTAGAAGTTTTTCAAACTCTAAGGAATACTTTTAGCGCATACAGTATTGAGAAAATAGTTTCCCTGAGTCGCAATCACGCATAGTGTGCGTGATGATGTATGCGACGCATACATAATAAATATGTAGATAATTATTTGAGCGCTCATTGCTTTATTGCTTTTACAATTTTTATGATCAACAGGAACGTTTTTCTGAAATGTTTACGGCGATAATTTCTACGGGCCACGGTGGAAAGTGAAATTTCTAGAACTCAACTAGAATACTGTTAATTTATTTTCATTAATACCGTGAAAACTTTTCGCATCATTTAATTAGTACCCTGTTGGAAGGAAACTCCTGATGCATGCAAATGTAAATTTCCAGATTGATTCCAAAAATAAGTTCTGAGATTTAATTAGAGATATTTAGTGTAGATGGCAATAAATTATACCTAATTGTCTTTTAAGTCATCTCTAAAAGTGCCCCATCAAATCATTTTAATGAGTTCCTCTTTCCACAATGGAGGAATTAGTTACAACGTGAAATTGGTTTCAAAGAAACTCCAATCTGCACAAATTAAAATAAGCTACGAAAGCACACCAATTCTCATTTCCGATCAAACTGCCACTCTCAAACATCAAACTCACTTTACCTCTTTTCACTTCATCCGTTTTCCGGATTTGGTAATTATAATGGCACAGGACTAGTACCTATGCAAATATGAATGATGTTTGATCAAGCGGTGCACTCACGGGCGTTGTTAATGCGTTTAGTGTTGACAACGCGTGTGAGTGTGAGACAGCGTATCTAAAATGGCACATATTGGTTTAGTACAGCTCACCACACTTTTCTTTCAGCGGCCCTGCTCTGTGATGATATAAAAATTCTTGTTAAACTACCGTTTGAGGACCTTTGAGTATTAACTGAGACAAAGGGAACAAAAGAACCGTGAGCATCATCGTTTTTGTGCATTCTAGAAGAATACATAATGCATTTTTTATTATCATCATCGTATTCTTCAGCTTTGTAATAATCCACAACGAAGTTTTTCTTCTTTTCGGGAACTACTTTACAGAGTAAAAAAGTGGGATGGCTCATAACAGACGCGTTTCTGTCAAACCAGGAGATATCCACAGGAATTCATAGTGGATTTCCAGCAAATACTCCAGTAAACATCTGGATTGCATCTAAAACAGGGGAATGAACGCGGACGGAAATGTAACGCAAGTATTGAAAAAACTATGGCATTGGCACTAGCTCGGTCACACACACTCATCTGCAGACAAAATATTACACATGCACCATGAGGAAACAAATCTTTACTTCGTCTGCTTGGGAAAATGTAATACCCATTTCCTCTCGTGCTAGATTTTAACTTTTTGCGTCCTATGTGACCAACTTGTGAGTTCAGCGCGCCGGGCATCGTTACCGCTGATAACCTTACATCGTTATGTTCCACTCAGAGCGACGTCACACATAGCCATCATTACGCAATGTAAACCACTAATGTCGTAGACGATGAGATATTCTCTAAAACCGTACCCGTGAAACTTTCCCCTTTCATTTTTTATTCTTATGTAAAAGTACGGTCCCGGTCCTCGTGTTTGGTCTTTTTATAATATTACATATCCTTCCTGAGTGGCTTGCAGTTAGCCATTATGAGGGAAAGGAAGTGAGGCAACCTCTCAAAAATCCATTAAAACGATATCCTTCTCCGTCATCTTTGTAGTCGTCTTTTTTCCTCTTGTATTTGTGCTATGATCATCACAGTGCACACCATCGCAGCAGCACCGGTTTCGTTTTCTTTTCACTCACTCAACAATACATAACCATTGTGCGCTCGCTTCTTTATTCACTGTTTACATTTACTTTTTTGAATAGTGGGTCATCACAAGTGCCACACTCTGTCTATGCGGTGGCGGGCCTTTCTCTCCATTCTTTCTCCTCTTGCTACAGTATGCATAAGTTCGAAAATGTCATTTTTAACCAGAATCCATTAAAAATTTTGCATACAAAATATACAAAATATAATGGAAGTTGACGGGATATGAAAGGCACTATATAGAGTAGCCCGCTCCTCCAAACCACACACATTCATACACATGGAGCAGAGATAACATGTGTGACGGAAACGGGAAACGATATGTATAAATACTTTCCTACGCAGTACTCTGATATTAATACGTAGAGAATACAGAGAGAATGTTTTGAAGAAAAGAAGAGGACGAAAGAGGAACGACAAACGACAAAGTACTTTTCCTTTTCACACACTTTCAAACACTCTTTCTCTCTTCTTCTTTCTCTTCCACTTTCTCGTCAACATGCGAAATTGGAGAAGCGTGTAAGAGATTACTGGTTAAAAAGTAGGGTATATCGCATCGTAATACCACAATAATAACTAAGCGCAGTCAAAGAAAAGTCAGCCTGGGATGATAGAATGATATTATCCTATACGAAAGGCAACTAATGTACCACCATAGACAACTATCGCAAACCCTCTGTCACAAACATCTGTCCTGTTTGCGCTATCTTTATAACAAGGCACATTATATTTCTGACATCGCTAGCGCAAAATAAAAGTTAGTGAGCATGAAGCTGGAAGGAAAGTTTGCGAGATCCAGGTTCGCACAAATGGATGGATGGATATAGTTATGAACTGTAACGCGATGCGCTGTCTCCGCGTATCACGTAAGCAATAGCATAAATAAAGTATACAGATAAATGTGACATGATGATTATATTTATGGAAAACGATCGATCAATCAATAATACAAACAAATGGAGTACACAGGAGTATATATAAAATATTGCAGGGAAGAGAATGTCTTTGGGAGGAAAGTGAAATATTGAAAGTGTCCTTCAGGGAAGATCTCTTTTGTAGAAATGGAACAATAAAAAGGAAAAAGTGAGAGAAAATGGATTTTCATTCCTTTTTTCTCGCTTCATGATGTTACCAATTCGAGACAGATCGACCCATGAGGACCTAAGAAGGGCCACTAAATTTTGTATTTTATAAACAGCCGGCATATATAGAAAATTCAAATGGAGGTTTCCCAAGGGTCAGCTTTTCAAAAACAGTTATGACATTCGACTTCGTAATCATCATATTATACGAAAGCTATACACAACGAGGAAAAGTACAGCGAATCTCTTATCTCCGCATGCAGGCAGATATTCAAGCTTCTCACTCTCACCACTGCACAAGTTTCAGTGCTCTCGTGAACAGCGGAATACTTTGCAGTAAACCTATAGGGGAGATGTTGAGAGACAATCAAAATGAATAGGAGAAAAGCCATGCGGCACACTAACTACACATAAGTTTGTTCTCTAAAAAGTTACAGAAAGAAGAGAAAAGACAAAAGTGTGTAGGATGTGCAGAGGAAGAAGGAATTTAACAAAAAGTGAACAAAAACTTCTAGTTCCGTCACCGCTTCTGAAGTACTTTATGTCTCCTCCTAAGCACACGAATAAGGCTCAGTTTGTGTCCTACTTGTTAGACACTGGCTGAGAGCACTAGGTTTCAGTTTCAACATATAGCTCCGGAAAAGGGAAAACAGGTGCGTGCTAGTATTATTTTGGCATTATTTACTCTTTCGTTTTTCTTTGGGTGCCATTTAACAGCTCACTTCCCTGCCCTTATATTGTATTACAGTTGATATTTGAAACAAATGGTAATTAAATAGTCTTATTTAAAATAGAGGGAAAATAAATGCCTTAAAATGAGATATTGTATATTTATACAATTTCGTTGAATTGCAATCTACAAATCTTACTAAAACATGATAAAACAAATGTTGGTAGATATCCATCATCACTTTTGCCAATGCCAAACAAATTAATTATTATTTCCTATTGAATTTCTTTAATGTGAATGAAGTGAAATTGGCTGGAAAAACTATTTCTAAATATTATTAAGTAATCCAATTATTTCGACTTTTATTCAGAAAATTTTGAAAATGTTCGTGTAGACACTAACGTTAATCTTATTTACAGATGCTACCTATACATATACTAAACAGGAACGAAAACCTGAATCTGATGAAAATAGAAAAGTGGTTTGGTACAATAGTAGTAAAGTTGTCGGATATGAGTGAATGGATAGCGTCGATGTTCATCTTTCGGATCCAGATTCGACCGAAACGAAATAAGCAGTGCATGCATTATGCATATAGATTATTCGTACGTGAACGAGGCACTTTGTTAGAGAAGGAAGTGAATGTCGTATATTTCCCCTGGTCTGCTTTAGAGGCGAGGATTGTTTGAAGGAATGAGTCACTCAGAAATTTAAAATGTGTATTAGAGTTACAGCTCCCGAGCGAATTCCTTTGCCCCTGGATCAGAAGGAAGCATATTATTGCCTTCCGCGTCTCTCTCTCTCTCGAGGTAATCATACATACTAATGTTCGAGTAGTCCTGGCAAATGTCCGCTTTACCTTTCCAAAGAAAACCTCGATGGGCTCTACTTTCCTCCTGTTCATCGACCGAACATGATCAATTTCACAAATGGAATCGTATTTTTTCTTCAGCACAGACAATAAATACGCATAATATGTACGTACCATCCAAATATCGAGTTAGATTGTGTAATTGCGCCATACTTTTCGAGAGTGCGATCTTCTGATTTCAGTTTCATGCTTTATGCAAGTTGTAGCATGATGTTTTCATATTCTGTATTGCTGTAATACCACTAGTACCTAGAATATTTGAATGTGCAAGGTACTGGGCCCGACATCTGAACATGTCTTATCAAAAAGTCTAAAAGTGTATACCCATATTAAGCTTTTCCATTTTGTTGTCGTCTTCCAGCTGAGGGAATTCAACAGACGGCATGTTTGGTTGGATGAGGAAAAGGTGAAGTAACGAAGAAAAGACGAAGATGAAAGTTGCTGTTGCCGGATCTCCTACAACACAACTAAACATGCTTTGTTAATATGTACATATTTAATTCTTCATCGTCAGTGACATTATATCAATGGATAAAATGAATGAAGGAAGGAAGGAAAGAAGAAAGTTCCATCTCTGAAGTTTGGGTTGTGCACACTCCTCAGTGCCGGTTATAATAGAAGTAATAAAGGCTTTTACTTGATGAATTTTCCCAAATTCATTCTCATTCATTCGCGTGGAAATTTCACCTTCCATGTTGGAGCCGGCGAGGAAGTTGCTTGCTGATGCCATTTACAAGTCGTAAATATCAGAGAAAAGAATGAATACCTCTTCTTACCTTGAGATGGAATGCAGGAGTGCACATTAACGTATGCATGAACAAATAAGCCAGTAACTCATTTCTTTCTCTCAGGAGTCTATTGTCATAGGTTTTCCTTACTGAACTTCCAGATAGCTCACTCTCACAAGGCATTAATTGTAGCCAGATAACTAAGCCTAGTTAGTTATGCATGCTGCGGCAGAGCAACTGCAATACGTATCGAGTCGACATGTAGATTTACCAGCTGCGTGTAATCGTCAAGTGAGTCAAGTTTCAAAATATTATCTCAGAGTCTTCTTCAACACAATGCTCATGTATAATTTAATTATACACTGGCGAAATGTGCACAAATGCAGAATCTCTTCTCTCGGTGCATATAAAACAAATTATCAAAGCAAACCAAATTCAGTTCCCAACCAGACTCCTGTCACTTACTTCCAGTATTCGCATTGCAGTTTTGTGGGAGATATGATTAAGTTTTCAGTTTTTTGTTTCGGTATTATTATTATTACAATACATACTGCTATTATCATTCTTGTACGCATGAGAGAAATCCAATGCATCGTAATTACAAATCCCTCCACTGACTAACCGCACTGCTACTGCCACCACAACCAACCAGTCACCGCGGGAGTGGTAGTTTTAATCCTTTTTGTTCACAAAGAACTATTTGACTAAAAAACAAGAAACCTTAACAAAAAAGGATTTTTCACATTTTGTGTTGGAGTGATGAAAGCATTAGCAGGCAAACTATGCTGTATTCTACGCTTTTGAAATATTAAAATAATAAAATGAAATAGTACCTTGGTTTTATCATTATTAGAACCCGTACTGTCAAAAACCAAAAAGTCTAGTCTACACTTTCAGAAATAAAGAGTGATGATGGTGCATTGACGGTCTGAAGCAATATTTTCGTGCTATTTAATGGTATTGCCGTATTAAGCTGATTTCTCGCAATAATTTTGACATGTAGTATTTTCAATCACTTCTAAATGCATTTGCCTAGGTGTGTTAAGTTGGAAATGGTATTGAGAAGAATGACGCAGCATATTCCTTACTCCTGTTATTTTTTAATATTGTATGACTGTATTGTGACAGGAACGCAAAATCAAAATAATCTCATGGCATTGTATCAGAAGATAGTATTTATGGACACGTCTGCGCTACCCATTGGACACTTTAGCGTATGCAAACCGTGCGTAACTCCATTTTCACTGGGATGTACCCATCCCATTTCGAAGTCAATTTCATGCACTGTTGATTGTTAGGTAAAAGCTGTGAGAAAGTATGAGACTCAGGCGCCTGCATAGGAAGGTAGAAAGGAGGACAAACTGAAACCACTTTCAGTTCAAAAGTATCTATTTTTTAATCAACAACCAGCCTACAGGAAATTTTTGTATATTTTGTTCACAAGTATCTCTTCAGCGCGAGTTGAGCTAAGTTAGTTGTGCCAATAAAAGAGGTGCCTGAAATGCTTTGGGTAGGCAGAACCAAGACGGTGTTACAAAATGTGTATTGATGTTAGAAAAGATAATTTCCTGCTTCTGAGCCAAAGAAACAAGACTCAGTAGAGGAGAAGAAGCCTACTGAAAGTGGATTACGTGCAGCATATAATTTTGGAACAGACATACAGTCACCACTGTAACCACAGAGAACACTTTGAGTGTCACTTTTTGAGAGATACTTTCATCATTTATTTCCATTTCATCATAGCACGAGTCGCATTCTCATATCAGCGAAAGCAAAATAGAGATGCGTAGACTTTGCGTGGTGGTGCATTGTATGAATGAAAGAAGCAAATGTAGCATATAATAGAAACGTAAAAGGAGTACAAACAAGATTTTACTTCCTCCGCCTTACTTGTCGCCCTCAAAAAATGTAAAAATGAAAGAGGAGCTGAGCCTTTAGGCTGCTACGTCGAGTCTAAAATATGCATTTGAAGTCAAATCGTTACTCTTTATTTCTTTAAAAGTAATGTGTGTTATATAATGGAGAAAGTGCATGAATGCTCATCTTTTACTCTAAAGATAAGTAGCTAGTTAACTGATGCCTTATAAGGAGTAGGGAGGCGCACATAAGAAAATCGAAATGAGCAGACGTAAAAAGTACCTCTTTCCAAGATCCACATAACAGATTACTTATTGTGTTATAAAATTGAATCAGGCTCCATTGAGATTTCCGTTTCCTGAGACCGGATTCAAAACGCATTTTATACACACCTAACTTCTTTCTTCTTCATTTTTGGTACTGAAGTGAATGCACAAAAAAGTCTAGCTAGTTAAAAGCCAAAACAAAGTCTGCATAGTTTGTTATAAGCAACGTCTACTGACATTCCGAGACAGGTATAGAAATAGTTTATAGAATTGTGCGTAGTAAAGACCATGTATATAATGTATATACATACATATACATGGTATACACGAAACTTCTCGTGTTCAGCAATTGAAGCTGTAAGCATACTTTAAGAAACAGGTTGCTCTAATTTCCCTTCACCTTTAGGATAGTTTGTTAACTCAAAACTCATAGCTTTACGAACGATTAATCCATACGCATACATAATATCGAGTATGTTACGCTCCTGTATGGAATGAAAAAAGTATGACGCATTTTTCATACCTATGGGTCTTGAAAGCTTGGAAAGAAAAGATTACGAAACATTTTTTCATATTTTAGCACGTTATTAAGCTGGCTAAGATCACCAACAAACAACCAACTCGACAAATCTTGTCTCAAGGTTTGGCCATATCGTAAGTAGATATTGTCGTTTTTTAAAATCCTTTTCATCATAATGGCACTCTATAGTATCACCTGGTAGGTTTGTAGTTTCTTGTGAATCTTAGATTTACTTGGGGACATATGAAGGTATTCTCTCTGATTGTTTGTTAAGTAAATATGATATTTTTTTACTTCGGCCGAATAAACCTTCACATTTGAGAAAAACAAAGCCGGAGACAGCAAACAACAGGCAAAAAGCTTTATTCTTTCTGCTTTCAATTGCGTTTTCAGGAAGAAGTTGTTGATGTAATGTTTTACTAGGATTATTATAGCATTTATGTCCTATTGTGGAGATTTCCGCTCTTAAGAATAAAAGTCATCCAAAATCATTAAATTTTCAACGACAGCAACAAAGAGACTCATGAATTTTTTTCATCTACGCAAAGCATGCAAAGCAATGCTTTCACTTGCCAAACAATTGCGCCATAAAGTTTTAGAATAAAATTTTTTGTTTAATCAATGTCTTCCAAGGACTGAACAAGTTAAATAAATAAGCACATTTGTAAACAAGTTCAATTTTCCTCGGCAAATTAAAGAAGCAAAAGTGTTTGCTTGCACATATGCTGATAAAGGAACATATTATTAACGTCGTAAATAATATATGCATAAGCTACCTAATTCTATGTGAAAAGTTAAAGAATCACAGAGCCATGATTAAGTTTATGCATAAGCACGATTTTGGATGAATAATGAACCTGCAGCAACAACCCGATTTTTGGAAAACGACGAAACCAGGAGAACGCCTACGTTGTATGTTGATGTTGTTATTCCACTTAAATACACAAGTATGCACGTTTGATGGTTTCATTCGCAAGAAAGGAATTATAATGACTGCTGGCCTAGTCAACTCCACTTCGGTTACTTATTTTTAACATGGGTTGCATCTTCACAGGAATAAGCATAAGCTACAATACCCAAATCTGTGAGGAAGAAGCCTCTCCTGACTTATCAAGAAGTAAATGTAGAGTGAAAGCTGTTGAAGAAAGTGGAAGAAGTTTTCCAATTCTAGGAAAACTTAGCGAGTAAGAGTAAGTAAGAGTTCGTAGTGTGTATTCACAATATTTATGAATGTAATGTAAGTTTATTATTTACGCCAACGGCAGTATGATATAACCCATTTTTGCACGAAGTTGTATATTACACACATAAGGTACGTTGGTCTGTTTATTTGGAAAAAGATACTTTATTTTCACATGTGCTGCCTGTATGTACAGCCTTCAAGACAGGAAAAACTCGTCACTTCAGTACAATATTTACTTTGAACTTCATCCTTCCATTCAATTCTGTGTGACACCGGAGCTTCAGAATTAACAGAAAGATTCTGTGGGTGTGTGTATCTCAACTGTTAACTTGTAGTGACAGGAAAGTTGTATGAAGCAAAGATGTAAGCGCAGATATGTTACCGTTACGTAAGCGTAAGTTGGCTCTTGAGAAGAAGTGGAAAGAAAGGGCTGTTGCTATTTCTATTTTCTCTTCCAGGGATATTTTATCCTTTTCCTCGTTCCTTGAAAGTATACACTAACTTAAACTTTATTGAAGTACATATTGCGCTGCTGACTGGTGCTTCCTTAAATACGACAAACTTCTCCAAATAATGTTGCATACTCTGTTCTTTTCCTCCTTCTTCTTTCTGCTTACTAAATCAGTTCTACTTCTAAGAAACGCAAAGTTGAGTGAATGGAAACAGCAAACAGCCAAGTTATGCAGATAGAAGAGAAAAATAGAGAAAGGTAAGAGGTAGCAGCGTCAAAACTGTCTGGTGTGGATGTCGAGTGGGAAATTTTGTCTTTCATGAAAATATACGCACGTACGTACATAAGTACTGTTTGAAGGATTCTCTATGAGAAAAGTTAACTTCTGCAGAAAAGTGAAAGGTATGGAGAAAGTTGGTGGTCTACCTCAGATTATCTCCTTTGAGGGGAGAAAGAATAGAAATGTTTGCAGTTCCGTAGGTGTTGACTAAAGAGTCCGGCTACAGTCACACCCATTTCTTGTAAAAATATATTTATTAATTTCGGCACACAATGAAAATAGTGTTTTTATTTAGACAGCTGTGGATTACAATACCGTGAATCATTTCAGTTTATTTCGTTAAAAATGTTCGCTTAGGTTTGTGCAAATGGCAGATAAATAAAAACGATGAAAGCTACAGAGAAGAGGAATGATTTTGCCTACGTTTGCCTTTCAACAAGGGTACAGAAATGTTTAGTAGGATACAGGATTTTGTGCCTACGTTTAATGGAATGCAATGAGGACAAGCTTTTTAGAGTCATTTCTAAAAAGAGTTTGAAATGAAGTTAAGAACTTTCATAGAAAAATATGTAAAATATGTAAATACAGAAGGGGAAGTGTCGCTCCTCCTTTCTCCAGTTCTTTTCGGTGTATTTACTTCTTAAAGGCTCCACTTGTGAAGGATACAAACATGTGAGGCTTATATGTAGTTGAGTTTTTTTGTTGAGTTCGGTTGAGTTGTTTTCTCTTCCTTCTCTTCAAAAAAGTGCCAATATATGCAAATATCCCTGGGGATTAATGCTTCTGAATGGTACTCTTTACCATTCCGTTTCTTCCATCCTATATGTTTTTATGTCTCTCTCAATCTCATCTCGCAAGTGGAATGACATGGAACTGGTATACAAGTGGGAGAATTACCCGTGCGAGAAAAATGTACAAAAGGCTGTCTCCTAAACCTAAAAGTACTGCTCAACTCCCAATCCTCAACTTTTTCTAAAAGTTTACCTATTTTTAACAAATAAAGATAGCCAACAGGCCGACCGACCACAATACATACAACAGATTGTACTGTGTTCAGCATTTATTTTTTAGCCGTAGCTTTGTTTTCAAAATCGGGAACGAAAAGAGCACTCTAAAATCCCACAAGATAACTTGAGTTGACATGTGATGGGATACCTTGATCTTTCCCCCTGATGCTTCCTCTCTTTTAATATAGAAAGACATTATTTTTATGTCTTGTTTTCCAACAGTTATAATGCTTAACGAAAAATGTGATGAGATACGCTAAACTGCCTCCACCCGCAACACTCCTCTACACTAAACTCCTCCACTATCCAACTCCGCTCAACTTCCACCAGGCATGTTCATCAACATAGGTGGAGGTGTACGGTTTTAAACTATTCGTTCCCTTCCACAACTCCACTAACTTTTGTGCCGTCAATAACTGAGGGAAAAGGAAGAGAACGAGGAGGATAAAAACTGAGACGGCGGTGGGAGATCCCATTTGTATTCATACAAGACGAGATTACGTTTTACTTTGGGTGCATAAAAATTCCAGTTTTGAGTCTTTGCTTTGCAACTTCTTTTTTACATCCCATTCTCAAAATGATGATAATAACGACATTGCGTAGAAAACTGTGTGCATCCAGGTATTGCCTTTATTCTCGAAAATACCGCAACGGATGGAACGTGTCCCAAAACTAACCTCCTTCATTCTCTTTTTGTATGGGATCTAAACATGCAGGCATATGAATAAAAATATGGGAAAATAAGCGGGATTCGACGGAAGCAGATTACGAAAAAAGCGAGTTATTTTCTAACCAAGGCTGGAGTTTGTGTGGGTAACTGGATTTTACTATCTACTTTCAATCTATCCTTTCATTGCAACTCTTTCAGAAAAAGGCTTTCGCCTTATCTCTTTTGAGGTTCACGATGCTGTGGAAAATAATGATGTCATTCGAGATGGAAAGAAGGAAAAGATATATAAGCAATGTTGTAAAAACATCTACTCATTTTTCGCAAAACAAAAAACCATAAAGCTTACAATCGTCGGGAGATGTGAAACTTACAATAAGAATAGCTCAGCCTACATTCCAAAACATCGGGTATTTATGATAATGTTTGTTTCTACAATAAACAAACTTGTAAAAACAAAATAAAATGTAGACTACCATAATGACTTCCTCATAAATCTGAATTTGACACAGTGAACTTTTAGAAAATTCACAGGGTAAACACAACTACTTCTTGATTGCAATTGATCTGATTTTGCATTCGTAACAAACTATATGATGGTTTATTCGCAATACCACAACGAACACCTTACCGAAAAGTAGGGAACTGCACAGTGCAGTCTGTACCTTAAGAATTTAAAGTTCTTTTCAGCAGGAAACATATGTAAATGATTTTTGAGTTATTTTCTGTATCACGCTGATTCTGAATTTTGAATGATGGCGTTATATAAAAAGTAAATTGGATTTTTCTTCATTACCTTTTCATTTTCCATATTCAGGCTTTAATGACAAGATGTAATAAGTCAAGATTTTGCGGAATATCACCAAATTAAATTGAACATGTTATTGAGAATGAATTGGAAGAAGGTTTTGAAATAAAACTCAAAGAGAAATGTGTGATAGCATTTGGAAAACCAATCTTCATTTTTGCCCTTGAAGCTGAAATCAACAGAATTGATATATCATCATATTCATCATCTCACCGTAGCGCGTAATAGATGAAATAATAATTTCATACAGCTGCGGCTAGGTACATTGCTGTGAGTCTTATTTTACATATGATTTATTCCGACAAATGTGTTTACAATCATCATTACCATTATTGAATTTCACAAGCAAGCAAAAGCACGCCTTTATCAAAGGAACAGGTTTCGCATTATATTTGTTGTATTCCTGCTATGAAAGTCCGTGCAACAGTTAAATGCTTTTTTAAACGGAGCTCCTCCTCATTATAGAAATGCAATATGTGGACAAAATTATGCAAACGGTTTTGTCAAAACCCAACCTCAATGTACTATGTATATGCCCCAGCTAGGATTATCATTTAAATTTTCATAGTATGAATAAATTATTCAACTCTCTCAAAACTTTCCGTGAAACCGCAACGGGAAAGCACATATACTAAATGGAAAGTTATTAAGTTAAAATAAACATAATTTGACCTTGTCCCAGCAATGTCGTGCATACCGAGAATTGTGTGTACCCGAACAAAAAAGCTACTTGATCAAAGTGTCTCGCTAATGATTATTTAAAACTAAAAGGTGAGGTAAAATTGTGTTCTCCATTTGTTTATTTTACGCCTCGTAGTCTGTGGAGAATTTGATGAGGCTAGAAGTGATCTGCAAATTAAACACTAATTTTATTAATGTTACGCGTGGGCCTGCCATTCTGACATTTCAGGTACGAATCAAAAGCGTTTGTAAAGTCTGCATAAGTGCACACAATGCACTGTAGAGTTCAGGTACTCACCGACACCAGTACATTAATATTGAGAAGCCAGCTCACAAGCAATTAGTAATAGCCTATTACTATTAGGGCAAACAATTTTGAAGGGCGAAGGACGTTTTATTCAGTTCTTATATCAATCCAAAAGTACACGTACATGTGCAGCCTTTTATGCCTTGTTTACATTGTACCGATTGCTACTATAAGTTTTTAATTCGCATCATATCCAAAGTTAATTATATTAATTATTTAGCAAGAAAAATGAATTTATTTGTTCTCAAACACTTCAAACAGATGGAGAAAGTCGCATATTGCATTATTGTATACATTGCGAATTAAGTTAGTGTATTTTGATTCGATGTACTGCTACAAGTAAGTTTATGGATCATGATCAAAATATCGCAGAATAAAGTTATTGCAAAGAAGTTTTATTTTAAATTACTTGAAAGAAACTTTGAGTACCAATGAAATGTATTCCATGTATTACTCTATTCTTTGAAAATGTTTGGTCAATCGATTTAAAATGGGATTTTAAATGAATGATTTTCTCCCCGTCGCTTGAGTTGGCCTTTTGTGACATTACAGTATTTATTAAATCATAAAGAATTAGGTTTAATTTCTTGAGTATGTTAGGTTAAATGGTTAAATAATCCCAACCTAACCTTTCAGGTTACTCCAAATGCCATCACTATTAAGTGAAATTACAGGAATTCAGTAAGTTATTGTTTTATTTAAAGCTTCAGAGTAAAGGGAGGATTAACGATTGAATTAAAAAGCAGTGTAGCACGTTCGCCTTGCAAAATTATTATTGCTAGCATAGCGTGAGCTAGGAGCATGAAACGAATAGAAATTGCACCGATTTTCTCTTCTCTTTTCCGTTAAAAACAGAGGCATCGCTAACCCTATTAGCTTTACGTACACCATACGTAGCCAACCATTTTTACTTTCCCAAACCTCCAAACAAAGTTTGGAGTTTTTATAGGATGAAGAAATACTAGAGGAAGGGAAAGTAAACAAGAAAATGAAAAGGAGGACTGCGAAAGAAAGGCCTCCTGCTGTGTTTGGTTCTTCTTATAATGAAATGTGTTGTAAAGTGTCTTCGTACGAGAGGAAGTTTTTCTTGCCTCTTAATAAGTCTGAACCAAGCAGATAAGCTGACTTAAGTTTATTACTACGACAGAGTATTTCGTAATGTTGATAGCAACGGATGTTCGCCAAATCCATGCCACCACCACACATCACTGCCGTGTCATCAATCCTTTCTGGTTTGACGCGATCAATCTTTTGATAATCTAGCACCTCTCCCTTGATAAAATTCAGTCATCACATCATTTTTTGCTCAGCAACTTAGCTTTGTTAGGCCTTTCTCTGAGTGCTGCAGACAATGGAATGTGAACCTATTGAAAAGCAATGTAAAACATTGGCTTACGAAAGACTAGTGCTCGCGGTGGTGTGCTAGTGGCGGAATGGTGTTACTTGATATTATAAGATTTGATAGTGCAACACGATCCCTTTTCTGATTCCAATCAATCTTTTCACCGGAACAGGATACGAAGAAGACAAGGGAGAAAGGGGGAGAAAGCTTCTAAACAAGCGCAGCAGGCTCCTGCTTCTTATTCTTTGCCCAGGCATCCATCCATCCATTTATTTTCAAGTGAATAAATATGGCATGGGTGATGATGATGCAATATGATTACATGGATGGACGCAACGAACGGAAGAAAAGTGAGTGCGAGGATTTGCTTTTACTGCGAATGTACCTAACCAGGCAGACTTGTTGGTAAACTAACTTAAGCGCACGGAGCTTACGTAGCACAGCAGCAGCGAAGAAACGCACTTTTCCAATATGTATTAGTTCACTTTCACAATGATGATGTCAAGAGGATATCAACTTGATAGTGGTGCTTCCATCCTGCTACTGGTGCTTGAATTTAGAACAAAATTGTTATATTGCCAAGTAGCAGTGTTGATAGCAAAGCTTTAGTGACTTCACTTGATTTGATGATTATTACTGTACTTGAACGACTACTCCAAGACGCTTCTTCCCTTCTTCCTTCCTACAACCTATTTTCTACCCATTACAGTCAAGTGTTGCAAACACTACTGATGTTGTTGGCTGACGATGATGATCATGGCATTTGTCTATTTGTTATTCTAATCTCTATTGCTCTGCTCCACTTTCTTTCCACTTGTAATTTTCCTTTACCAAAAGAAACTGCCAGGCTGAACTTGAGCTGAACGCAGGCTAGAAAGTCGTAATAGTGAACCAGTAAGTGCTAACAAGTAGGAACACAACACAACATGAAATCATGAAAACACTGCAACGTGAGGAAAGTGGAACAAAAAAGGTCCAGCTCCCTTATCCGCGTAATCTAGTATCGTTTTCGCATGGTTGGAGCTCCTCTAACATTTAAACGTCGATGTTAAATTTAAGAATTTGCTTTGCAAAACTATAGGCCTGAAAATTTAATTGCCACCTTACATGGTTCAGCTATTCTGAAGTTGTCACTTTACCTTCCTCACTCAATTTCAGTACTCAACGAAATGGTGGTAGTAAAATGTAGTAATGACACACGATACTTTTCGAGTGTACGAAACTATGAAGTAAATAGGAAAAAGTTGTCTTATGAGTTCTCTCATTTCTCTCGAGCTTCCATTTTAATTCTTTCATAGTGCAATTTTCCGTTCTACTAAGTTTTTAATTTGCTCAATATCAGTTTCTTTTGCAGAAGTGATGAATTAAATTTCACTTTCATTTCGAAGGCGTTGTCAAAAGTGATTCGGGAGCGAGATTTTTTATGGAAGCATTGCCGGAAGGTTAAATGAATATGGGTTTAAATGGAAAACAACCTTTTAGTAGTGTTGTTTACATCATTGCCGAATAAACGCTTGCGGATATTAAAAACAATGTTCACTTTGAAGGCTATCAAATATTTGCTAAGAGCGGCCCTCTCTCTGGCACGGTTTATACTTTATACTAGTACACACTTTGCTTCAAATGGATATGACCATGGGATATGAGTCTATAACGTGCAGGTGATTTTTAGTTGTGACTGTAAAATCATTTAATTAGCTTGTATGCTGTAAAATCAAATGTATCTTCTGATCAAATCAAATCAAATTCTTATTTTCTTTGCTTTCAGTCGATATCACATTTGTTCGCTAACGTCTTGGTGCCGTCTTTAATAGGGTACGGAGTAGAACTAGCTCGTCTCTTAATTAATGAAGAGTTAGCAAAATAAAAAAGTTGCGTTTGAAAATGTAAACATAATATTTTCAGTTTGCAGACGGAACCAAACGACCTTATATAAAATACACAACGTAATTCAAACATGGATCGAAGTACAAAAAGATTGAAATCAAGTCATGGCTCATTTGATTGATGTTAATAACGTTAGTGCTTTCACGTGTTCTGATCCGATATGAAAATGAAACTCAAGGCTGAAAGTTAATATCAGCACCATTTCATATCAGTATACCTAAAAGTGTGTTTATTTCCACGATTCTAATGTTCATATCATAATAACTAACGGGTTTGGTAACAAAATTCCTTACAGCCAAAATGCTCAGTATGTCAATAGGCAATGTAGGTTTTAAGTTTTTTTTTCGGGGAAAGTTTTTTTTTGTGACATGGGGTATTTTGGAAAGTCCAGTGTTTCGGGACGATAAGGACTTTCCATTTCATTTAACGTATATTTCTCCTTTATTTTACGAGTACAAAAATGTCAATAATTTTCCTATGTTTTGTGAAGTAAAACTTTCCTTTTCATGGAACTGGTATTCACATTCTTTTCTTTGGTGAATGCTGGATTGCACACGACACTAATTGTACGAAATATAAAACTCATGTCACGAACGAACAACTGGACTTGACAAAATTACAAAGCCAGGTTAGTAGGATAATGGTCACGTGTTGTACAAAAGAAAAAATATCAGCTACATTAATAAAGAGTTTCTACAAGAAGTCACCAGAGCTGATCATGTCGCGATCACATATTATTTAGTAGTTCGTATATTTTCAATTTTTTTCGATATGAGAGAGAATGTTTTACAATATGTAATATACATTTTACATACAAATCACCTGTGCGCTTCAGAACAATAAAGTGTAACCTGACATAACGCGTGAGCATCCAAATTCACAGTTCTTGCACTCATAAAGATAGGAGACCACCGAGTACCAAGGCATCAGTGCTCCAGCAGCCAGCAAGACTCAATGTTTATATCCAAAAGCTCATGAAAGAGGCAACCTGTTATTTTATTACCACAGTACCTTCATGCAGTGACATGAGGTACACGTCAGCATTATAAATCGTAATCATGAAAACAATATGGTGCACAAAACATGAGAGTAATGAATGATTGAGAGAGGTATATTTCACCATGATCATGATGTGCTTTCATTTTCTGACCGACCAATGTCCTTTGGAGAAAAGAGCATTCTACTCGTTAGCATCAACTCGCTTGACTAGGTAGACTCTCACGGATCATCGTCATTGCGGTCGTTGTTGTTCAGATGACTTCTATGTCCACTCTTTCAGTTGTTATCGGAGGCAAGGTAAAGATGGGAGCGGACAAGGACTCAATATATTCGATGATGAAGACCATATGAAAAGAAATGACCTTCTTTCCTCTTCTACTTTTATGTAATTCTAGAAAACAAAGTCAAGCCATCGAAGCGATATGATGTGACATGAGTACATACGCCATAATTTGTGTGCCGTTCGCGGGAGCCACATCAATAAAGTCGCTTACACACACGTACACGTTACCGTCATTATTTTTATTATTATCATTAGAGGAGGAAAAGAGAGATACGGAGAAAATTGGGAGCCTCGGGTAAAATAAATGCGGTGGCGAAGCCAATGGAGGTGGTGTAGGTGCACGTACGCATTGCATGTCACACATGTGTTATGTAGAGTGGTGTGGAGGTCCATGTAGAAATACCAGAAATACCTACTCGTTCCTTTTATATTATTATTATTGTTAGTGGTTCTTTTTGTATAGTTGGTCAAGTGCACAGCGAAAAGGTTTGGTCTTTCACTTTATAATAGACAAGATGTCACTGATTGAGTTCATTTAAAAAAGACAAATTGGAAAAATAAAACTGCAAGCTTTACTTTTTCCTCATCCTATTCAGCGTAAAAGATTCGTTTAGATTTTACCGCTTTGACCCTAAGAAAGTTTCCCTAAAAGCCATTTTTTGCTTTATCTCATTTTTTCTTTTGTATCCATTTGTATTTCTTCAAATGTAACAACCTACTTCAGATCTGACAACTAACGTCAATAGACGGACGCGCGCTTTAAATGTATGATACTATGTATGATAGTGACCACTCAGATCCGGCAAGATGTCCTTTTGTGGTCAATGACAATTTTATGTCGTCATCAACTTAACACAACTGTAAAGTGAATATTTTTTTATGCTCGGTATGTTATACTGGCAAAATTTAACTCCCGTTAGAACTCTTTCCATATAATAAACCAAATACGTTTAACTGTTTGGCAAAAGTTTATGTTAGTCTTGTTTTGAGCAATTTCTCCAATAGCAAGTCTGTAACCCCATTAACTCGTTCGAAAGTGATCTGTTAAGTGTTTAATTTAGCAATTGCTGTACTGGTTATTTGAAATGAGTTCTCTGCAGTTCAGATAAAAGTTTTTTGTTGGTACCTCCGTGAGACAAGTTGGGCACGATGAATACGGTACGAATACGGTAGTCATCTCTCCCTATTCACATGGTCTTTATCAGTTCAGACAGATCTATCTACCTCAGTTTAACACAAAAGATTGGCTGTGTGAAGGAAGGCTTTCTCTATATCTGCCACTGCCTCATCTTTTTCTGTACTGTCCCTATCCCTACCTGTATAGAGGGTGAAGATGATCACTGGCTAAGCATTATGGCCGTAAATCGATTTTTACAGGAGAAAAGAATAACTGATTCTTATGTACACACTTCGCGCTGTCCTTCAAAAACATAAGGAGAAGAGAGAAAAAAGGACAGCAGCTGTTGCCTCTCTCCACTTTCACCCAAAAAAAAGAAAAGGAAAGAAAAATTACTGGATTGGACTGACGGGTGAGAGTATCGTCTGACTTACTACAAAATACGACAAGACAAAAATGGAAGTAGTAACACTCAATTTAATATAATGTAAAAATAATACGAGTCAGGAGCAGAAGTTTGAGAAAAGAAGAAAAAGGAATGGAAAATTTGCGATTTGTGTAACTAGTCAGAAAAAGAGAAAAGACTATTTTAGCTGTTTTACTCTCTTCTCTTGTTTTTGGATTACATTACAGCCGTGTGAGGGTTGGAGTCTTAGAATGCACATGTGGATTTGGACACAGTTTGTGTCAGACTAGGAAAGTAGAACGTGGAGGAGGAGGTATGATAGCTTGCGTGCCTGTGGTACTGAAAATTGTTGGAGCAGTAGACACGACCGCAATATTAGATTCAGTAGATATGTGTGTAGCGTGCCTAAATCCATACCTCATAGGTTAAAGTATACTTTTCCGGAACGCACAACATCAGTGGGAGAAAAGAGTTGTCTTCATGCTTCAAACTCAAAATTCAAATCCAATTTACTCATGTTAACAAGTTTACCCTTTCATCATAAAAACTTGTGTTTTCATTTAATGAGACAGAGGCAAGCAGAGAGTTAGGATCATTATTATTACCGCCGCTAACATTAGTGGTACATTTGAAATATAACACAAAAGTTTATCCAGAAATTTTGAAGTGAATGGACTCGATTTTTATTGTACTCTATATTTAAATTAAATCTTTCAAATTTTAAATTAAAATGCTGGCACACAACAAGCAATTTCTGTTTACAGAGTCAATTTATACTTGACATCCTACGTATTTAGCATGGAGTGTTTGCTCTTGCTCATTTCAGTGTTCCACAGTCTTGGCCTTTTTAATAAAAACGTTTTTGTCGATAAAGGTCACCCCGTCATGCTCGTCATCATAGTTATCGTCCAGGGCGAAGTTATTTTTCAAAAGGCGTTGTGTTAAATTGCTGTCCTAAAAAAATGTTACGGAAGGTTGACGGCATTGACACTGACTTTTCAGGATACGTTGAGATTTCTGCACGTAAGGTACCTTACTTTACATTTACAGACCATAGCAGGGAAACATTAGATTTTAATTCATATATTCTATTCCATTCGTATCTAGTATAATAAGCAAGGCCAAAATCAGTGGAGCATGTTATGTTTACAACCTTTTCTCTACTTTTCTATTGTTCGCTCACTACTGTACTCTAGTCATTATTGATTTACTCCCGTGTGAGGACTAAAAAGTGGAAGTGGCAGATTGCATGGAGAAACCCTTTCAGGAGTAGCAGGCAGGGTTAGTTAGAATCACTGAACGGGTACATGACATACGTCCCTTTGTCCCGTTTTATTTATCATTCTTTCTAAAGCTCTACGTCTTTTTTTGCTTTTTGTGCCAAGAGGAGACAAATGGCTCACTTCTTGCCCTTTTCTTGTGAATATTTGCTCACTTCTATGACATTGGGTACCATCTGACAATCCATTTATTTACCGGATTTTTACAAATCCTTCACTTGCTGTTTTAAAAGGGCATACACAGTTTTGTAATTCACAAACTGTGCAGATTTTCCATGCATGCGACAACGAGAACTGTTCCTGGAAAAAGAAATACAGAGAGCTTCCATATCTTTTTTTCTTTTCCATGGCCCACACGCCAGAAGAAGTGAAATTCGCTGCTATAATGGTGTGAACCGAAATTATCTGTGTTGGCGAGAAGGGTGAGGAGACATGTCCTCTTCTTTCTGTCTCCTGTAATGCCCAATGCCTTTGATTTATGGGTTGGTCTTATTGCACTCCAGTACACATAATACAGGGGAAAGTGTGCCCATACAGGCACAAGTCCTAAGTAGTGTTAGCTGGAATAGTGTGAACTGGAAAGACCTGAAATGGCAAATATTTCCTTACATTTCTGAGAGCAGTCGTAATTTCGGGACTAGGGAACAAAAATGTAGAAAATGCATTTGTCGCTTCTCTAACATTCATTACGCTCTTCATGACCCTGCCTCCACATCTTGGAACTTTTCCGCTGAACAATTTCTGCTTGACTAGCATCGCAAGGCAGTTCATGGCCCATGCTGCTCGTGATGCTAAGCTGAATTGGGTATAATAAGTATTGTACATTTCAAACCCTTCTAAAAGTAAAGAGAACTAGCAAAAAAAAAGATTTTTTTCAGCTTGTCTAGTGTCACTTTCTTGTTTCATTCAAGGAAAGAAGCTGGCTGAAAAATATCATTCACACTTGTCAACTCTACTTTCATTTTTCCGTCGTCCTGTAACTTCCAAAACTACACATTTTAAAACCACCTTCTCTGATCTCTGTACTAAATATCTAATACATGCTTTTGCAAAAGTACACTTGAAAAGTCCGTCATAAATCGTAAGCTAAAAAAAGAATAATGTCGCGCTTGGATTGTAGGCACATTCAGATTCTCATTCTCCTGTATACAATAATTAAAGTTACTCAGAAATGTACCATGACATAATAAAGGGAAAAGTCACAAAAGTTTACTACTATGTCTGTCACGTGTCGTGTCATTTTATAAAAGCTGATCTCCTATCATTACCAATGAGAAAAAACTGAACAATAAGTCCAAAAGTAGTTTCATGCGAAAAAAAACTCTACTTCATGTTCAGTAGAGAACAAGTTTATCTTTATTGGTTTTAAATTGCCTCCATCCAACCCTGCAGATGTCATTTTCGAAAATTTCAGTTACTTAATGTCTATTTCGGAAATGCTTTTAATAAGAGCAAAGACTGTGTTCGGGTTTGCTATCGCCGAGAATATTAAATCGAATTTTGATGGGCCAAAAACTTGAATGATAGCGAGAACGTGTTTAGGTATGTAGTACTTTCATTAAATATTATATTACTACATCATCTTTATACGGCATTGAAAATACAACAGTCTTGATTCTTGTTTTACGACGCATTTCATTTTTATTCATTTTTGCTTTATAAGATTTTTGCCTCTGCAGTTTGCTCCTTTATTTTTGTTAACTCGAATAATAAAATTATTTGACGATTACATGCAAGATAAACGGCGGGCGTGGATAAACTCAGGTGGGGAGACAGGAACAATTGAATGCATTAAAACGAGATTTGTGAATAAAGTATTCAAGAGTAGGTAGTTTAAAACATGTTGTGGAGCATCCAATGCCACTTAGCTTATCGGCAGGGATTCTCCTTTTTTGCTTCTATTTCCATTTCATGAATTGAAAGAGGAGAATACCCAATGATTGGATGGATTAACCCACATGAATAATCTATCAAATCATAACTACAACAATCTTTGCAGCAAAGAAAAGAACCGATTAGATAATATGATTCAATGTGCTTGTTTCTCGATTGTTCAATAAAAAATATTCTAATAATAATACTTTTGATTGTAGAAATATTAATGAAATGTATAGAAATTTGAGTGGTTATTATGCGTAGAAGCAAAAAGAGGTTTAAAATAAAAAAGCTGATAACAAAACCACAAAAAAGTAAAGCCGATAAACAATTTAATAATCATGCTGAAAGATTTCAAGCAGGTTGGCTAATAAAAAACCTCTAGCTGCTGGAAATCAATCGTTACAACGAGTTGTATCATAAACCATTTTAGCCTTGCGTCATATTAGCTACTTATGAATTCTACTACAGTGCCGAAATACCTCTAGGAGAATTTCGTCTGATCTGTTTGTTATCAAAACGAAAGCAAATTCCGTTGAAGGTACTGGATGTTCATAATACAGCTGTGTTGTTTTATGTAAATCCATCTCTTTGAGGAGGGGAAGCATAACAATGGGAATTACAGGTCGATATATTATTACTTTATTCCAAAGTGGCAATTTTTCAATAGTTTTATCTGCGGAATAACTGCTTTTATAGATAAAGAAATTGCAAAATACTTAAGTATGATTCAGGCAGTATCGAAAGGGCAAAACAAAATTATAATATTGCTTCTGGTAATCAAGAATTTAACTGAGTAAACGTTGTTTATTTCACCCTTTTTGGCATCAAGCTATGAAAATGTACCAAAAAAGGCAAAAATTAATCTTAAAATTTAGTTATCAATATGTAAATTTTAATTTTGACTATGCTGCGTCTGGTTAATAACTTACGATTTAGTAAGGTATTTTAACAAGAAATTAAATATTGTAAAACCATGGTCAGCTGGGAGAAGATTTACATAATCCCTGACAATCAAATAGCTTGTACGGTACAGTAAAAGTACAGCTTGTACAGCTTGTAAATACAGTTGTGATTGTGACGTAAAATGCTAAAAAGCATGAGTAATTTTATATTACCCATTTTATTATGTAAAGAGTAGAAAACATACTACGCCTCAAGTATATCATTAACCTAATCGGTTCGTAGAATTCTTCGTTTTTGCCAATTTTAAGTTCAAGATCTTTATTCAAGTTTTTTTAAGCAATTGGAAAAAACTTTATTACTTGTTACTACTTGAGATTTCTGCTGAATTCCACCGAGCGACTCCACCTGAATTAATTCTACAGTACAGAAGGTGTACAGAAGAACCGAAGTACCAGTTTGTGCGCAAGCGTGTACATATGTAAGTAGATGAATTGAAACTGAACCGATTTGGTAGCGGCGGTGGTCTTGACATTCAATCATGTACTAGTTTTTATTTTCATATTCTCCAGAGGTTTTTTATTTTCTCCATATTCAATAGAGGTGGGCAAAAGTAAACGGAAAAGGGCAAAACAAAACGTCAAATGCACCAACGGAAAAAATAAATGATTTACACATTCCCGTGTCAAACAATTTTGCTAGATGCGGCCGAGAATGAAATAATTTACACGCTATATGCTGACATTTGCATTCTGTAGTAGTTACTCAAGACCATTGTAATGATGTCATTTTTGTGTACAAGTCAATTTTTGTATTTTGCCCACCTCTAACACTTTGTTGAATTATGAATATCCAGATCCACTAACTATAATTTAAAGGAAAGCCGAGTAATATGGCAGGGATAAAATTTAATTTGCATGCAGCGGCATAATTAGTTCATTGCGAACATTGGGTTTTTACTACACAGCTTTCTCATTATAAATCGCATAGATAAAATGTGAAAGAATCAAACAATTCATCGTCCTACACAAATCTAATGGATTCAGAAAAGTCAATCCCAGCATGTGTTGCAATGCAATATAATCCTTCTGTCATTCATTGTTGATTCAAGTGAACCGTTATCTTATATAACGTATTTAACATAACATACCGAATGAACTTTAGTTAATGAATTCAAAGAACTAGGTTATCGAATACGGCCACTTCACAAAGGCTTTACGGTACGGTAGTGGTTTGGGGGTTTGCATTTTCCTTTCATGAGTTTCCGGATTCTGTCTGTTTAGATTTTAGTAGGAGGACTATGCACGGATGTCTGCGGAATGGAATTGTCCCAGATGTCTTTTCTCATTAAGCATGCATTCCTTTTTCTAGTTAATCGTCAACATGTCAAAGTCAAAAAGTCAAGAGCAGAAAATAAATTAAAAATGAAAAGGTTGCAGCGAAAAAGCTCCGCATACTTAAAGATACCAAAATGTAAAGTAGGCCTTGGCAGTGATTCAGAAATTACGACGGTCGTTGGTGCTGAGGACGTTCTGGTTATTTTTGCTATATGTGATATGTCCTATGCTGAAACTCCATTTAGTTCTGGCTTCATAAGGTACATAGCATAATAGATAATCGCAGATGGAACGTGCTACTGTAATCGCTGACTCTGAAATATTGTGAATGAATATGAGCCAACTTTTCAGGAAGCAAAAACGTGGTACGTTTACTTTACGTTTCAAACTTCCTAAAACGTAAGGTAGTACGTTTGAATTATGGAATTTCCACCCAAGTAACGCAACCAAGTAAAGGTCAGAATCGTCACAACCTTAAGGCAATCGTTTAGAAACCTAGTGAAAGATCAAACATAACAAATCTCATGAATGGATGAAAACAAGCGATTAAGGAAGAGTGAAAACAGGCAACTTCGCACTTCCACAGAGAATACTAGTTCGATTTGAACCATAAAGAAACTTCCAGTGCCATTTAACCAAATCCAAAGTAAACAAAGTAGAGAGCCATTCTACGAGGAAAACAATTTTATGTGTAATGTGCACGGATCTCACAAATAAGTTCACGTTGTGTTACGTATTTTAACGACCGCTGGCTGTGTTTTGATTGTGTGATAAATTATAAAATTAACAATTATTTCTGTAATTAAAGCCATGTATTTATTTTTCATGTCCAACATGCGAATTTGCACCAAACCGTTTTAAAATAAGTTAAAGCTGAGATAATCATATTTGAGAAGTAAATCAGTAGGATCAAGTCAATAGTCCTGTGTGTTATGTTGTAAAAAATTCCTGGGCTGACTCTAAATTGATTATTAGTAAACAAACCTACAAGTTGTAGGCTATATACAATCCTGTAAACAGGTATTAATGGTATTTAATGTATAATTATATAATTCTATGTACTTTTTATTAAGAAATAAAATTAAAAATAAAGGTGCAATGTTTTAAGATTATGGGTAAGCAGATTTCCATGAATTAGTACCAACTTGATCTTGTAGGATGGATGTTATAAGAAAAGTCTGAAATCCGAATAGGACATAAAATATTTTTCACTCTCTTGGGATTCACTAGAGACTCTAGTCTAGATGAATTTTTAGGAAAATGGTTAAGATCTAAAATAAGGTTACCTTACCCTTGTCTTTTGCTGCTCAATTCAATTTTTTTTATTAAACTAAAAGATTTTTACACCATATTATTACTGCAGTATTTATGAGGAATAAAAGCGAATATCTAATGAACCAACGCAGGCGAAGAGATAAAAACATGTTGAATGGGAGCGTTAAGGCAGAATGAAAGTGTCCATTAGATCGCAGCATGATCCCGCGAATCTACATTTTTCTTGCACTTGTTATATTCAACGCTCCTCGTGGGGAGCATGACTTTGCATTTACGTGTGATCGTATCATCTTGTCGAAGCGAGAAGGAGTTCACGTACAGGCTCTAGTATTTATAAGAAGTACAAGTTGAACACGCCGCTCGCTGTTAGAAATAAGAGTAGTTTAGATAGTGCAACTGGATGCGGGCGATAGTTACTTGCTAGATTATCAGCACAATGCATGTTTCGTATCCGTAAATAGGCTCCTGAACGTAATAATAATCAGTTTCGAGGAGAGCGGATCATAAGTGGCTCTTTGGCTTGTCGTTCGTCGGTCGATCGCCGATCGTTTTCTCAAGTGAAACATTTCATATCTTTTCTTAACTACTCTACATCAGATGTGACGCAACAAAAGCGACACAAAGAGAGCTAGAAGGTGAGATTAATTATGGAAATTATCTCATTTTTGATTTAAAGTCGGCTGACATGATACGCATTTTTATGGGGAATTAGCGTTACAAAGAAAAGACAAGTGAATTACAAGTATCTTTATGGGATGAGATGGCTTTTAGCTGCATAATGTGAAAAGATGTGTTCACTCTCAAAAGGGCGGAATCTTCTTGTTTTGAAAACCATACTGTGAAGAATAAATTTACAGGAATGAGAAATACAGTTTTGCCCAGCTTAATTGAATTTTAACATACATTTTTCGTCGTCTGCTTACAAATCCATTTATTCAGCGTCTTTAAGACTCGCCATTATAAAAATTGCTTTGAATTAAAAGATAAGATGGAACGTTTTTACTTTGATCGTTTTCCTCTTTTCAACTTCAAGCAAGCATAGCAAACAGGCACTGCCGCGCCATTTCATTCCCTTTTCCCTTTATCATCACACACCACAGACGAAGATAACGAGGTAGGAGGAAGTAATTTATATTGTAAAGAAAATGGCTTTTCAATGTTTCATTTTGACATGCTCACCTCTTCAGAATTTGGGTGATGTTTTCCTCTTAGCTCACAAAATCGAAATTTTACGGTTTTAAAAATGAACTTGGTGGCTTGAGAACATCTACTTTATACTACGCTCCATACTGGACTGTTGTGTGTAGGTAGGATCAAAAACCACGCATTTGGAACTGGGAGATCGCTTGAAAAAATTAGTTTAAAAACGTTAGCGTATTAGCCATGATTGGCTGGCAAAAGCAACTATAGTTTCCAGTGTGCACTATATGTAGCGAAATTATTCAACTTTAACGTTGGCTCCACAGCGGAACAATAATCATCGTAATAATACTTTACACGCAGGCTCCAAGACGCCAAACAAATGGCAAGTTTGTGTTTGTGACCTCTAAAAAGGCCGACTCACTTTGCCATGCGTTTTATTTGTATTGTCATAGTCATTGCCATTATCAAAAAGAAACACGTCAAAAGGCAAAAAGTCAAACCGAGCCATACGGAGTGGAAAGAATGGGCAGCATTCAGTATAATGATAATAATAAATACCAACACGCGCGCACACCATGGATGTCAAAAGAATTATTCCGACCTCTGCTTAAAAAGCGTTTCTTTTTGTTTACACAGTATTCTGATCTACGTAGTATTTCCATTTCCCTGTGTTTTGTATCACCATCAGTCAGCTCACTCAGTCACAATGAATCTGTGCATTTCCATCAAGTTCGAAATAAGAAAACTTGTCTTATGCCAACTCTAGTTACGTAATTGACGCTGACATTCACGCTCTTTGATATTTTGTGAATGTAACGATGGTCGGCCTCCACTTTCAATCCATACCAGAGTAGGATAATGAATTTTTTTTTTCGTCTTAACGTTTATCTTGCCATGTGCTCACATTCACACAAAAACATGTGATGCAAATGAAAATTCTGCTACATTTTTATTGGTTTCTTTTTGGTTTTTTATCTGTTCCATTGCTTCTCGGTATCACCACATGCTACCACTCTATTCTGCGGAAAATTGTTGAGATACAAAAGCAGGAGATAAAAAATGTCAGCTCGTGCATTTGGATTTCATTTTGCAAGAATGTCAGTAAGTCGCTAGAGGCAAATCCAAAATGCCACTTAATTCCCTACGCATATTTCTGCAGATAAAAATTCACGTTTCGACGAATTTTTTACTTTGGCATTTCTCCTCTCTCGATGTTAGTGACGCTTAAGACCGAATAGCTAGAACATGGTAAATATGATATTCGGCTTCAGTATTTGTACAGTATGTATATAGAAACAGTTTAGTGGTTTCATCATTTTGTTCCATGTCCTTCAATTATACTTATTTCTTGCCAATTCTCTGAATTTTAAAATTACTCCTTCTTTAACTAATTTAGGGATTAAAATTCAAAAAAAAGCAAACTTTGAAACCACAAAACTGTCACAATAAGTCACATGAACAAGTTTTGATTTGTTGTGCTCAATTCGTGTGGCAGAGGAATCGGAAATGAAATAAAGCTTCATGTCATGTCATATATTTTCATAAACTGTGCCCATTCCACGCATGAAAGAGTTTGCTTATCAACGCTGTCAGTAAATGCCCTTTTCTCCTCCCCTCCTACACAATGTCTTTCTTCGTCTCTCGTGACTTTTCAATCAACAAACATCCACCCACCTACATCATCCTGCAACATGAGCTAATCTCTGAACGAATTTCTCGTTTTATACTTAAAGAAGAAGTGGAGCATCAGCCATTTTGCACTTTACTATTTCATTATATCGCAAAAATAAACAAGTCTCAATTTGATTTTTTGATTAGTTTTATAAATAAATAAATATATCTAAGGTTATGTTATATCGTATACACGTTGGGGCTATATTGTGCCAAAAACACGATAATTTTTTTTTTCTAAAATTGAGTTTATTATTCAAGAACAACATGAAGACTTTTAAAAGCTTGTCATATTTAAACTAGGTTTCGTTTGAAAAATCTTTTTAACTGAACAACCTGACTTAAATAGAAGAAGAACAACAAGATGAAAAACGTGATAGGGATCAAGCTGTGTTTGTGTATGTACATACATGAAGTGTAAACGCAGACAGCTTTTTATAAATCTTCCTAAAGGCATCTTTCCAAACAAATGAAATATATGACACTCACAAATCACTGCTAAACTCAAATTACAAAGTTTATAAGTTACAACAATACCAACATAATCTAAGGAACGTAACATATGAGTATGCATGCAAAGAAGGTATAAATATTCCTTGGCACACAATCTCACATCAAATTGTGTAAACATGTGCACCACATTAAAATGTAAGTCTACGGACACAGTTAGATTATTGCGATTCTTATGTATTATTATTATTATGCTTTATGAAATATTATTTAAGACCTCTGCATCTTAACAGTAGAAATTAATACAGTAATGGACATATAATGTGCATATGTGCTGTTTACTTCTTGCATGGTATAGAAATAAACTCAGAACCCTACAAACGTACACAGATCTCTCTTGTCGCCTACAAAAACACTCCAGTTTTACCTAAGAAAAATTTGGAAATCGAGTTAGATTTGCAGAATAAATGCCAAACTGCCGTTTATCCGTGAAATTTCACTTTGTCAGGGTCATTTATAGACGACACAAAGTTTAAAAACATTTCTTTTTTCCACTTTGAACCACGCATTTCATGAAGGTACTAAAAATCGCATGCATGAGAATACCATTAACAAGGAAAAAGGTCACTATTATGATTTTCTATGACCGCTTTTGCCTTTAGGAAGTGCAATATTACACTGACTCCAAGTGGAAATATGACAATGTAATCGGCTTTCAAATGTTATAACCACTTCTGAATTCGTTCAAGAACGGGTGTTTGTTGAAATTGGATATTTGCGCAGGCAAAATGGGTTAACTGAAAAGGAAAATAAAACAAGTTTAAAGGGTATGAAAAATATTACAACATGTGTAATACGAACGCAATATTACATTTTTGAGTCATATTCTTGGAGATTAGCTATTTGAAGAACTTTGAACACTTTTCTCCGCCTCTGCCCTTACAAGTCGCTTGAAGGAATACAAGTGCTCACACTCATGCGGGTTTTAAATGGCACTATCGTTTTTTCATTCTTAAGCTAAAAATAATGTGTTATTTTCGCCTTCAAGCAAACCGCTAGGCATAAGTTATTCACTTACGGCTTATGTTATTCACCAACTTATGTTGATATCTTTTATTGCATTGTTCCGTCTGTCAGTCACGACGTCCATTTTTCTTTGTCCTTATTTATACGTCGGGAATAATGAGCTACATACAAAGATACTTTAAGATGTGCTATAAGTGAGTCACATTCATTTTATGGAACTGCTACACAGTTTCTTTACAAAACGAAAGCGCAATTTCCCTTTTTAAAACATCACGGAAAATACAATTTTGCTTTGAGCTAGTCCTCCAAAAACAACGACACAAGGCAGCGCAGCGGGCAGAGATGGAGACGAGCATGGGATAATTGTATAGCATCATTATATGAAGCATATTGCGCATACTGAACAGTGAATGTTTACACAGTGAAGCATTCAGTTATTTCAACTAGATCGAGGTAGAAAAAAGTCACAAGAGAGGAAAGCGAATAAGGCACATAATTTCCCCTGTGCCTTTTCTCCTTTTTTGTTTTCATAAGTGCTATTGTTGTTTGTTTGTATTCAACATGAAATAGGAATAAGTGTCAGCAAGTCAGGAACAGTGAAAGGAAACTCGTATTATGTAATTTTGAGCATAAAATGTCCCACTTCCACTTGCTCTCTGCCATTTGCACTCCACTGACAATACAATGAATGACGTATGCGACGCCGACGATAATAAATTACTATAAACTTGTGGTTATAATTAATGTTAGCAGAAGAAAACTGGCATTTTAACAAGTAAATCATTGGATTCAGCAAAAAGGAAAAATAAATAAGTTTTAAGAATGAATTTAGAAATGTTCTTGAGATAATCTGACTGACGAAACATCCACTGCAGGATTATTTGATGGATAAGGTTTGGACTTTGGAGGGCATATGATTGAAAGTCATGAGGGCATTGTATTAACATTGGTTTCCATTTTCCCCATGTTGAAATGGCTCTAGATATCACCTTTCGTGAAAACTGACTATAGAGTCAACAGCAGAAAGCAGAACAGAGATTCCCTTGTGCAAACAAAAGGGTCTAAATTCAGAGCTTAATTCTATCGAACTACTTCAGTAATGCAAAACCTTGTGTTGACTCGTGAATCCGGCGGAAATTTTACAATTACAATTTTGTATAGTTTTTCCTACCATCATTCCGATGGACCCAGTCTTGGATGTGTTTAGATTGCACACAATGGAAAAGTATTTTCATTTAAACTCACTAGCCTCCCTTCTGATGTGACCAGACCAACAGTAAATTGCAATCAACTAAATGCAGTCGGAGTTTGTTTCGGATGTATTGTTCGTCGAGTTTTTATTTCTCTTTTTCTATTTGTACAGCCGATTGTTTCACTGCTGCCTACGGAAGAGTTTTCATGCGGGTTTTCTTTTCAAACTCTGTCTGAAAAAATACTGTAAGCCTTATTCAGTGTGTTTCGTTACTCGCTGCTGAAGGTACTGGCTGACCGAGTCGTTTTTGTTTTCCGGGAAGTTCTTTTCAAGATAACCGAAGTCATGCACTTGTATAAACTAAATCAAAAAGGAAAGAGGGCAGCAATGCAGTGACACAGGCAGACTAACCATGAAACTATCCTTACCTTAACACAAACTGAGAGGAGCCCGGGTCATAGTCATAAAGCGCAAAATGTTCATTACATTGTTCTGCATTGTTCTTTCTCAGCAACAAGCGTATAAAAATCTAAACTCAAGCTGTTTGTTATTTATCTATTCATATAAAGTTTACTCCTGCGTTCCACTGACATGATTTTACTTCTTTCATCAAGTGGAAGCAAAGGGGAGCGAATAAAGCCATTGTAATCCGCTGGTTTCTGCTTACTCAACAAAGCTTGCACAGAGTCTTGTTTCTTCTTCTTACCTTCTCCGGTTTCGGAGCACGCCATACATACAATAATACCATGAACATTGGCCCTTTTTGTTACACAATAAAAAACTTTTACTGGAGCTCTTGTATTTATCATAGATGAAGGTGCACTTTCTCCTTGTGGTCTTCGTCTAGTATTCACACACGGAGAAAGTTGTGTATGGGAGAAATATGGACTGAAGGCCAAAAATAAGTAGGTGAACGGCGCAAAAAAGTTTTGTTTCTCCAAAATGATTACTAAACCTCGAGATCCTTGCTTCTCTCTACAGAAAGAGTGTAGGACATTGTAATGTAAAATACGAAATACAAAAACATATTAAAAAGCAACAGTGCTATCTTCTAGTACATTCTGCAGCGGCAGTGCGGACATCAGCCGAAACAATTGGAAGTCTACTAAGGATTGTTTGGTTGGGTTGCTGCAAATTTATCTCGATAATATAATGGACAATACGAATATACGTGAATTTATTTAGAAGAGGTTGAGTTTGAGTCGTGAAAGAGGACGGATTATGGATATGGAAAGTTGTTTTTCTACTTGAAGGAATGCATGATTTAGAAACCCTTGGAAAGTGGCCAATAAAAATACTTAAACTTTTTTATATTCCATTTCCCTTCACCTGCACTTAAATCTGGTTCTTGTGGCCTTTCATTTTAATGCCGGAGAGGAAAAGGTTGAGAAAATAGAGAAAATAACCAAAAACGGAAAGCACTTTGTCTTTCATCTTGTGAAGTTTTAAATTACAATATTCATTTCAAATACACCATTGTTACACAATAAATAACCTATTCCTGACATTCAAACAAAAGATTTCAGTTTGTTTGCTGCGATTATGAAATTGACTCAAGTTTTCGTGGGTAAATATTGTGACTAGTAACAAGCCAAATACAAAGGAGATTATATGAGAAATGAAGAAGACGAATAATACCAAACTTAACGAGGATAAACAAATTGAGTGAATTTATTTGAAGTATAAATATGCTAAGTATGTATGTATTTGAAGTCATGTATTCATCTTCCACAAGAGCTTCTTTACATTAATGTATAGAATTACATTAATATATTTAATCTGCAGCACTCATTTCTTTTTCCAATGTCGTAGAATCAGAAGCAAAAGCAAGACCTATCTGAATTCAAATATAGAATGAATAAGTATATAAATGCTAGTGCCTGACTCGGTTTGCAAACATAATGTGACGGACGACGGGATTCAAATGCTCAAGAAAGCAAGAATTTTTAAGCTAATGCCTTTTCGCGAAACGAGGCAAAAAATATTTCGGCATGTGTACATGGAACACATCCATGTGTATATTTACATTGTAAATTGTACACTTGCAATTTCCCTGTGACGCAAATCCATAGTCTCTTGTTTGTGCTTGTAAAACGGGTGTATTCATGACAAACTCTGAGAAATCTTAAGTGGAAGTGGAAGCAGTCAAATGTGTTTTATAAAACAGCTTTTAGATTTAAGACAAGGAATGCGTGGTTAGGAACTCGACGCTTGTTCCGAATTGTATTTACAAATTGCACATTGTTTTCCCAGATAAATCTCTAGATCAGTTCGTACTTGAATTTTATCTGTTTCAGATTACCATGTAGGCAAATGCGTTTCCTTTAACAAAAACTGGGATCATATGGCGCACACAAGACAATCAAAGAGAAGGGTTCACCCTGTTCTTTTTTTGGTCCACCGACCAAGTAAAAATCTATAGTAGGCAGTATTACGTAACTAAACGGCCTGTATATAAATTATATGCTACTTGGGCTGTTGGATAATCTTTGACTTTATCTAACACATATCTTTTAGAAGCTATCTTTCTGTTGATTCAATCCGTCCTCCTTTTCCAGTTCTGCGTCTTTCATTCTTTGTCAATGTTACGATTTGTTCACACAGCTGCTGTTTTGCACTACTTTACTTGAGAAGCACCGAAATGCATTGAATGTTGGCACAGAAAAAGTCAACAGGAAAGATTGAGCAAGAAATTATTAGCTTGGAAATATGTCGAAGAAGGTTACTGTTTATCTTCCGTTTTGTTATGATAAACCATAAACATGTCAGGCAAAGAAAGGATATTGATTCTTGAGTATACGTAAATCTGCAATTTCGAATCTGATTGTACTCTACTTATCTTTATAAAAAGGGAAAAGCAAGAACTTACTTGGCATGAGTGTATGAAATATTTTATGGCTTTGCCTTTCATGGCCCAAAATAAAGCTCTCCTGCTTTTTATGATCCTCATTTTGTTTTTTCAAGTGCAATTTTACAGCCAAACTTTGTATGTGTCGTATAAATCTTGTGTACATCACATCTTTTTCGCAAATGTAATTTACTGTATAATTTATCAACTTCATTAAACAAAAAAAAGAGGAAAAAGAAAGCAAGATTCTCCATTTTTAAAGCATGGGCAGGTGCGAGATTCCCTTATTTGTGATGCTTGCTGAGAAAAGATTAAAACTGAGCTTTTAAACTACACTTTGTTACTTTTGTAAAACAGGATAAAGTGACACTGTTCTTTTTGCTTTTCTGCCACATTTCCATGTTAAATACAATTTTATTATTTATTCATGAGGCAGCTGTAGCTAAAAACAAAATAAACAGTGAGTGGTGACGCATTTCCATGTCTAAGCAGCACAGACATAAAAATGTATGGTGCACACACTTGCCTAAATGGAAGTAGGTACGAACACTATTGCCAATGCTAACCTAAATTTTTGAGACTTACTCGCGCTGCGACGGAGAAAGAAAGTGAAGTGAAGGTTAGCTCATTAAGCTCTGTTCACGTGTTTGCTATTTCTGTTTTGCTAAGCTTGCTCTTTCTGCGAGTCTCAAGTCTATGAGGTTTGAATTATTTCCTTAGGTTTATTTGTTCATCATGTATGTTCGATTTTTATGTCTGAGATGTCAAACTACGCTTAAAGATTAGACAAGGTTATCACAACCTCGCTGTGGGGCCATTTGCATAAAACATAACTTTGTTACCTCAGTTGCCGTGATGCATATTTCGTTCAACGTAATGTGGAGGAAAGCAATGAAACTTAACTAAAAACCTACTGAGCGAATTCTTTGTTGTGCCACTTTTACATCTACGTATGTGCGGAGGTAGCTCACATCCTGAACTGCCTTAAATCTTAACATTAGCGTTCGGATGTGGATTTAATACACATTTTATAGTTTATGAGTTAGCTTGTAGACATAAGTGTGATTGCTAAAATTCTTGCATACAAAACTGAATTTTATTGGATATTTTATGACATCGAAATCATGTATAAAATGAAGTTTTTGGTATGAATATTAGCAAAGTCACAATGCTCCGAGGTATAGTTTATAATCCGATTGGACACGTTCACATCGTACCCACACAAGGCGCATTGAATTGTATATGAAGATATCTGCTCCCTTTCTCTCCACACTACATGGCGTGAAAAATTGAAAGCAAATATTTTTATAGCAGGAACATGATACAAGATCTAGCATGACACAGTGATCAGTATCACTACTAGAAGCAGTCAATCCTTCTTTGTGAATGGATTATTTTTTATATCTATCTACACAATTTTATATCATATATAGATTTGTAACATGCAACCAACCAAGCATTATTTTGAGTACATGAGTACATTATTCATGTAGATGGTTTGTTGTGTTATACTCTTTGAATCTCAAAGGCATATCTTTTGATAGATGTATCACTAGAAGCCAAGGATTGTTTTTGAAAATCTACATTTGCCAAGTTTTACAAGATGTACTGTTTCGGAGTATCGTGCACGAAACGTATATATGAAGCAAGAAAAATGTGCGTTGTGCGTAGCAGGCAAGCTTTGCAAGCTGGATTGAAAAGTTGAAAATTGGAAATAGGAAAAATCCTTCACTGTTTTGCAGGGATTTCACACGAAAGCTGTAAAAATCCATCCTTACGGGAAAGGATGTACGATTTTGCAGCAAGGTTGAGAAGTTGAAAGCCTAAAAACCAATCACTGCCATTGGCACCAGCATTTACACTAGCTCAAGGAAGCTCACTTCAGGGAAAACCAGTACACTCATACTTATAGTAGCAGTAAGGGGAAGCAGAATCCCATCAAAATAATAGATTGAATCAAAACCAAACCAAGCCTGGCGAATCTAAACACAACAAACCAAAAAATATAATTCATCTCTGTTTCTTCTTTTCTACAAAATAGAGGAAGTCGATGTTTTGTGCCCTACATCCTTTCACCAGAAGATTCAATCAATATATAATGCAGAGCATGGAATAAATCGAGCCCGAGCTTACCGAGCTTAATTTAATTTAAACCTGGCTGACATCGTACAAAATGTCATCTAGTGATAGATATTGTTAGTTGCTTTCAAAATCTCTTCATCGTTTTCTATCATCAAAATTTCCAAAAACTTAGTGTAAACTTGTCAATAACTTTTCATAAAAACTGAGGGTTTGTCAGAAATGAAATTCTGGGTTATAAGAATTCTGTATACAAAAATGATTCTCGATTAGATGAACATGATCACAATTCTTGTCAAGTAAATTGTTGGATAACCTATACCTATCTAACACATCCGAGTCATCGAAATTTATTTAGCATAATTCTTTAATTCGAAATAATATCCCCTTTTAACAAAAATAATCGTGGATTGCTTTGCCATACGTTGGCATACTACAAACTATTAGCTTTCTGCCAAACACTACAGATTATTGGATTATTTTCGTTATATTGTGAACAGCAAGTAGATTGTAGTCTTTAGTACTGCAGACCATTTGCATTGCACGAAGCAGCAACATCAAATCAGTGACAGTGTACGACTGCGGAAAATACTCAGATTCATAGGTCCCAAGGAAATCTGAAAATAACACACCATTACAAAATTTGATGTAAAATAATGGAAATGAAACAGTAGTTAATGATATAGCTACTGAAACCCCTTTCGTGGCAAAAGATGTGTGGCTGCTTCGTCCTGATAGTGAAAGTGAAGTGATCCCGTCATAAAAAGGAAATCAAATAATCTCTCTAGTTTTTGGCTATGCCTTGTACCACAGTACAGTTTTACCAAGAACGTTGTTCAATCCAAAATGTCTATACACTCAACTCTGATACGCGCACATTGTTTTTGTTAGCTCTTTGTTGCTACTGCTGTTGCCTGTTCAGTTGAAAGGAAGATTTCATGAGCATCGCAACAGCAGCAGCCAGTCAGTAGCAGCTTTATTTGCATCATGGTTCTTTTAGCTATTGCTCTGCATCATTGGCAATTTTACGCATCATCACACAAAAGACCACTGAATGAGACGTACGCAATTTTTTATTTGCTTTCTCTACAAAATACCTCGTTCAACGTTGACTTTACGGAGAGAACGTTTGCAATTTGCAATGCAGCCGGTCTAACTGAAAAGTGTAAGCTAAGATAAGCACAATCCCAGGTGTGTAATAAAATGAACCTTATGCAACACTCGCACAGACTCTACCGTTTTTGATGCATAAATTTAAGGATGCATTAAAGGAAAGCTTTGGTGTTATTGTGTGGTTGAACGAAAAACTTCATATTATAGAACTTGTCAGAACAGTTTAATAATTAGTTACGCTGTTCGTTCAGCTCTCATTCATTTAGATTTAGAAATGCTGCATGAGAATGAGAAGTGATGCCGACATGATCTATTTCACAGAACAAAAGAGCATAAGATTTTAATTGAAATTACTTTGCTACTTGTTACACCTTTAGAGTATTTTCAGTCTAAAATCACTTCAGCCACTTATTTCCCACTTATAGCTAAATCACAATAAAATGTTAAAATCGCGGATTTGATTAATCTTTCAAAGATACGTTGTAGAAAGTGCAGTCTGTCGATTGTTGATGGCAAGTCATATAATTAGTCCAGAAATAATTTATAGTAAAATGTATGTATGTACATAATGTACAAGTTTAGAATCGCTGGTTACTTTGACTTTTAATCCTCTCATTGTCGTATAAAAATATTAGAGCTGAGTTGGCACTTAGCGCAAAGTGCAGATAGATCTAGTCTAGTGTTCGTGTGGTGAAGGTGGATCCTCTTTGCATTCGCTTGCTACAGAATTTAGAATCCATTGAAAAATAAAATTTGTTTTTGAACTACGATGGCTATTCATTGTTTGCACACGTGCAATCCAACATAATAATATCAGTTTAATTTCATCAAGGTAATGATAATGGATAAGACAGGGCGGGTGAAGTGGGAGGTGGATGTGGATGAATCCAGTCAAGTTTTTATACTAACTAGCATTATTGGCATAATAACTCAACTCAAATATTCTGTGCTTAATAGCCCCCCGTGAGCTTCAACCACAAATATGTTTGAAGCCAGGGAAGTTTTAACCGTAAATCCTAAGCTATGATCTAAGAGATCACAAAGCAGAAACAGGTAATAATGATTATGATTACGAAATTTAGTATTACATCTCTCAATAAAGATTCCTGACTTGCTTGCATAAGCAGGTTTAAACAATAACGAACCTTTCATGTCAAACAAAAACCTCCATTTACCTCTAGAGCAAACACAAACTAAATGGGGTGAGTCAATACACTCATAAAGTCATAAGATTTTCCTTTCTTCGTAGAAAATCAGTATTATCACAGATCACTGCTACATGGTCATTTTTGGCTTCGACATTCAAAAATGTTTACTAAGATCTTAGTGCATGAGAGAAAAAATTTGTACAGACTATCATCAATCTAATGATAATACCAGACGCGTACGAATGATGTACACTGAGCATCGAAGTATTTGACAAGTTGGTGTTATGTTTTTATAAGTCGCATTACCTTGCTTTGCAACTCCCATTCATTCATATTCACGGCAGCAAAAGATGATTGCACACTACACGCAATTATAATAAAAATAATTGTTATTGATGGTGTGGTACACTCTTGTTAAATACTGAATGCTGTCATTGAAGCTAAAATGACGTTATGAATACATTAAAATTTATCAACTGTATTCGTTGATTTTTACCAAAGAAAAATTACTTTAGCACAACTTACGATTAGTTTTTTTCTACATTATGTATTATGTTTTATCTCTTAATCCAGAAAAAAATGTTACAAATTACATTATGCTTTATTTTTGGAAGATTACAAAGGTATACATTATACAGACATTATAATAGAACCATTAAAAACTTGTAAATAGTTTGAACTCGCGCAACTTATTTAAGATTGGCCTTGAATTGGAGTTATCAAAATATAGATCATATACTAAGATTGCTTCGATCGATGAGAACACAATCATCTTCCCGCTAATTCTGACATAATGTGTCAATAATTTCATCGTTTTATATTTTTTCTAATGCTGAGTTGTAGCTGTAGATGTAGCGATGGACTGAGTACTGAGGATAGTTGAAAAAGGCTATACATATGTACATAAAATATTATAGCTAACGCATTACAAACCTGTACAAAATGACTATGACTAACATAAGAGTGCCTCAAGTGTTAAAAGCTTTTAATTTTTCATTACTTTCCGCTGAATTTCCTCCTACTCACAGCAAGGTTAATTTGAATTCTTGACTGGTACAGCAAGGTGTGTGTTGTGTTTGAACTCGAACACCTTCACTAACGATAATAAACGCAATTCACAATTTCTAAGCATTTTTTGTCGTAGTTTAATTTGTTATGATGCGGTAGGTAAAAAGATGTGTCATAATAAACGGATAATCACTACAAGTTGAATTTTGTTTATACAAAAAGATTGTCAAAATTTTGTTTGCAATGAAATTGTCCATCTTTCCCCAAATGCCCTGAACACCTTCAAGAACAATGAGTTTCTTCTGTTGAGGCAGTCTTTGAATGTGTGAAGTATACAAGAAACTATCTTAATGTCACATTAATTTTGCGAAGTGCTGCGCGTTCAACTAAATTTTGACTTTTGTGAGTGATATGCTTTCAACCTGAAACTTGTTGACACCGCTGTACCTTCCGGCGAAATCTGGTTAATCAAACTTAAATAATTCAAAGTGAAATGAAATTTAACAAAGTTGTCAGACCAAGAATCACTTTTGGTACTAGCAAACTGATTGACCACGTTCCTTCTTCTTCTGCAGAGCAAGAACTTTTTGTAGGTTATACACAATAATTGTAGGCGAACTTTTGACAGGTTTTTGAATGGAGGTAAATAAAATCCAGACCAGCACATGAATAGCTCAAGGAGTTTCTTTAATGTGCCAGAAACCAACAGGATGACCATACGAGAAAAATTTCAAGATTAATTTTAAGATTTTTTAATCTTATGCTTATAACAATATTACCAGCCTTCCAGTCACAAAAACAATTATAGTTTCGCCACAAAATTGTATGAGTTCTGATCGAAAGAATAATGGTTAAAAGGAGAAAATTGTATTGTACCATGTAAAAAATGTATACAACATTGTAATATGAAAAAATGCAATAAAAACTGGTCTCTGGCGTTTCTCTTTGCATCTCGATTAAAATAGCCAGAAAAGCAGTTTATTATTCTAATACTGTCTTGTTGTTCTTAAATAAAATCTCATTATTTTCCCCTTTTCGAAGTTTTGAAAATAAAACTTTTATCTTGGTTTGAATGAAACAATAAGAGAATAACAATTGGGATGTATCTCTTTGTGGATTTGTCTAAAGATATCGCATCTTCGCCTCCAGGTCCATTTTCCTAGGCTTCCAGTGTTAGGTAAGGTTAATAATAGCAAAACCAATCCACAGAGTTGCACGAAGGAGTCTACGCCAGTGAATGTTTCACGTTCACGATCCATTTGACCTCTATCTAGCAAAGCAAAGTTCGTGAATGCAGACAGAATTTTAAAAAACTTTGGTCCTTATCCAACGCTTCGTCGTGCATAATATGATATAATTACACAAACACATGTCCAGGGGCTACAAAAGAGTTTGTGGTTTTTGCAAGGTTTTAAACTCTTCAATTTAGTAAAAAATATTACTGCATTCACAGTACAAAACTGTTTACTTGCTTAAATTTTTCTTTATTTTTACATAGCTCCAACATCATACCTACACGTTCTATGAATTACCAGACATTACTAATCTTCTTAGATCTTAAAATATGCAAATAGGAAAATTTGGCCAATATTGATGTTTGTTGGGTTAAGCAAAAAATGCACATTTTATGGATTTTTATCATGTAAAAATACTACACAGTTTGTAGTACAAACGCTCAACCTCAGTTTTCAGAATAGAATTACTACTAAAATATGCATAAGAGTAGTGGAGAGTGAGAGTGTGCTCTGCAGTGTGAAAAATAAGGGTCGTGCACCTCTTCAAAAGCCAGATTGCACTTTGACAAAAAATGCAATTCTATACTAAAAAGTGCCACTATTGTGGAGCCTAATATCCTTTTATGGTCTTTGACGCAGTGTTATTTTCCATTCTCTTCTTTCTTTTTAAATCAAAGGAAACTTTTATTAAGACACACAAAGGAAAGACAAATCGCTGTCTTAGGCAGGCGCTGACGGATGAAATAAACGAAAAACGTTCATCTTATGTGAGTCACTTTTTGTGGTTTGAAATCCTTATTTTGGGATCCTTCCCTGCTATGAAGTACAGAGTGGAGCGAAATTTAATAGAGAACCGTTGTTTGTTTGATACTACAAAATGAAAAAATGATGATGATGCAATCGTTTTAGTATCTACTTTCTACCATCCAACTCACACGATAACATCATCCGTTTGCTTATTTGTTATTACGCATTTCAAATGAAAGGCGAGATCAGTATTGTTCACTCAGCCTGGCAAGCATTTGCACGACAACTTAGAGAAGTCAAGCAAAAAATAGATGTGCATAAATAAAATGGCCATGGTCATCCTATTATCGCTTTTTCGCCACTCGCTTTTCAATTTTGGCATTTCGCGTTGCACTCACCTTTTATGCGTCATTCACACTGTTTGTGTGATACAAGAAAGAGAATTCAGTGCCTGGGCCAACAATCATAAGAGAAGATTGGGCATTGCACTGTGCATGACACACCACTCACTCCTCTTTCGTATGCATGAATTGTCATGTAATTTTTCACCTCGAAGTTGCTTGCTTCGCTGAAGCGACAACGAAATCGACACAATTGAACTCTTCCCTGTTTCAAGTTGTTTCTTCACTTATCTCATGCGGACGAATAATGAAATTATATTATCGATACACGGACGCAATTACGATCATGTGGATCATCTTTGTAATTCTTCGTGTACAAAAAGCTCGACAAGGATTTTTTAAATTTATACCTTAAGTTTTAGAATTACAACAAAGGCCATTGCGAACAATCCCTACATTGACAGATATGAATAATTGCTTAATGGAATTCGATGGTACAGACTTGTATTACATTGTACTTGCTGCAACAGAAGCTCAACAAGCGTATGTCGTGTTTTTTGTTTTAATTAATTTCTGTTCAAGTCAAGCTGACGTTAAATTAATGTGGTGTGCACAGTTTGATATTCTCGGTACATTATTTTTTATACGCGAATAGTGCCAACAGCTTCATTTTGTTAAAGATGTGGCATTGTTTTCGCTATTATCCCTGATGAACGACAGGGCCAGGTCATATCAACTTTACCAGATAGAACTCTCCTCCTTCTGCCTATCAATAATACTGGTCAAGCTACATCAACAACCAACAATCCTCAAGTCGGGTCGGCCTGTCGTAGAACGAAGAAAGGAGGAGGCAAATAAAAAGATTTAGCATGCCTGACTTGGCGAACCGTGGGAAGCAAGCCTTTATAGAAAGTAGTCACAATTTTTCTTTCACACCTTCCTTCATTTTAACATGACGGGAAATTTGAAGATCTTTTGTGATCTTAGCTTTTGAAGTCTGTCTCTTATCTCTTTCGAAAGTAAATAAGATACAAACACTTTTTGTTGTATGTTGTTTTCCCTACATATATTTGTCTTGCCTCGATGCTGATGCCTCTTCCATATCCTAAAGCGTCATGGAACTGGCTGTAGATAAGTGACAAGGTAAAGACCAAATACAAGAGAAGAGAGGAAAAATGTAAATGAATAGAAATGTTTTATCAAGTAATATTATATTGCTGGTCCTTGGTGTATTGGCGTCAGCTAATTGTATTACTAATGGCATCATGCCATCTGGTAACGATTTTAGCTTTAATCTTCAGAATAAAGAATGGATGAGGTACACTTACTTATCTCTTTAAGAACAAGAAAGACACAAAACGAATTAATAAAAGGGGTCTTCATTATTTTTATTTGTCAGATTGTACATTTTACATAACAACTTTTTTATGTTTTTTCTGAAGGCAAAATAAAAAATTCATCTTATGCTACTCCGTTTGTCCTCCTAATTATTATGTATCACGCCCAAACGTTTACCAAAGCCAACCGAAAAGTTGCTATACATTTTACAATAATAAAATTAAAAATTCGTTATATAAGAAATAAAATCTCAATCAGAGATGCACTACTCGTTGCAGAATGCACTAACAAGACAGTGCCTTGTGGAGCTAATAAAGCGTAAAGATAACCCTCTCTTAAAGACGCATGGAATCTTGGCTACTTCTACAGAAACGTGCACGTCGAACTCGCTTCTGATAAACTACTTCACTTTTACAAGTGACAGTCGTAGCAGACAAAGCCAGCTAATCTCCGGAATCCGGATAGAAAAACAATTTCGAAAAATAAAGACGTAGCTTGCAAACATGTGTGTAAAAACAGCCTAGGAGTCGCAGTAGAGAGAGAGAGAGAGAGAAAGAAACAACAACTTCGTTTTTCGCTACTTTTATTTTTTCTTCCTCTTCCTCCTCCTACTTTTCATGTGAAAGGCAAAGGAAAAAACGAAAAGAAAAAAACACATCAGTCAGTCTTTCAATCTTCCGTCTTGCTGACGACGACGAAGATTCTCTTTGAACCTAGCCTAGCTGGTAAATAATATCTTCACGCCGAATCATCGTCCTTCTCTCTTCTCATATTGTTAGAAGCAACCTTCCTCCTTCTCTTTCAGTTTTATAATTTATTTCTGTTGTATCTTCTGTAAATTTGAAATACAAGATGGTTTTGTTCCCAATGTTAGAAAAGCTGTAGTGGCAACCAGTTAGTTTGGAATGCATTAATGCAACGGCATAGTGTGACATAGACCCATCATTATTATTTCATGCAGTGAAGGCCAAATGCCAAAATCGTCCCCGTCCCTATTAAATCAAGTTTATTTTTTATAGTGTATGGTTAAACACATGTAAATCTAAGCGAATCAGCATTACACTCTGAGCACGCAGAGAAACGAAATGGAGTGCATGACTGGATTGATCAGAAAAGGTGGAGTAGGAAATGAAATCTAAAATGAAAATAAAAAGAACTGCATTCTGCATTTTTCTAGGTTTAAGTCATTTTGCGACTCGGGATACTGCTGCAGGCAGGATGGAGCGACTGGCAGGAGCAATGCATTAAGATAGTACATTTATTTCACTGACTTGTCAAGATTTCTAGATTTTCGAAATTCGTTTCGGGCCTACATAACTATATTGCCATAATAATCCGCATACCACAGAATAACCGCAATAAAAAGTCGACATGCCCAGCATTCCGAAACTTTTTCCACTACCACGAGGCAAAAAAATGGTAACCAGTTATTTCTGATATCTTTGGTGAACATGAACTTGTGCTGCATTGATGATGAATGTGATGAGGTGTGGATGGGCGACCGACCACATGAATACCAATAATAAAACTGAAAAATGCATAATAATTTCACTATTAAAGTAATAATGCGGCAAATGCGCAATAGGGAATCGGAGGCACGTCCCAGCTTTTTATTCACTTCTTGATCTGGAATGAAAATAAATACGCTAAAAGAGGGCAACGCAGATTCGTGCACCTATAGTTTGAAGTAACGTAAACGTACATTTTACTTTAAAAAAGATTATGACTAAAAATGATGAGATAAAGCAAAGTACAATTTTTTCTCTTCTTTACAAACTGTTTTTATTACTATTATTGTACATTTGTTGTGAAAAGGATGTTGCAGGACAATGATGAGATGCTTTTTTATTCGTGTACTCTTGAGCTAAGCTGAACAGCAATAGCTGAAGAGGCAGAGATTTTTGTACCAGAAAAGTCGATGTTGAGGAGGCTCTCTCTTGTGCATCGCGTGTGTTTTACACTTACATTCTTATAAACATAATACGGATTTACGTACCTACATTCACAAGCATATGCATTTGATTACACACTTCTTACATATCACAAATCACAAGGAGGGTGCATTGGGCTTAGGTACGTCTTTCTGTTTGGAGTGTGTGAGTCTAAATGTAAGGTAACTGCTGCTTTAAGTGAGGTCGTACGTAACAAAATTGCATTTTTTCTCTTTACAATTTACTACTACAACTACAACTTGAGCATGTACCTATAGTTAAATTTACGTTGACTCTGCTTGCTTGCCACTTTTGACGGGGTGATCTCACATTGAAAATATTGGACTCGGTTCAGATCTCATCTGCTAATGGTCGAGTCAAGTGAGATTCTTCATTTTTCTCGAAGCGGTTAAAGCAGAGACAACGAAGCTTGAGTCAGCAACACTCGTTGATGTTGAAGCGAGGTACACAAAACATCTTCCTCGGCAGCGAATATTTTATCAGCTTTTAGAGACAATCGATTGTTACTGCCTTGGCGTTGTTTATTTCGTGATCATGTTGGTGGAATATCTGTAAAAATCAGTGAAAAACAAAGACTGGTTGCTGCCTAATTTGTCCCTAATAAAATTGTAATTGCCTTCTTAGATATCTGAGAATTTAAAAGACTCGCTTGTTTTTGTTCAGTTTTGTCAACAAAGATCGAGTTGATATCGAGTGAAAAGCAAGTCCTAGCAGCTACTGTCCATATACATAAAACATTCACTCAATTGGAATTGACATAATCGCTACATTTGTATACATTATCTAAAGTGTCATCGTTGACTCAACATAAACTTACTTTTAATGACTTGAGCCTACATCATTGTAAACAAAATTATAACCCTGCTTGTTCATTTCGTGAAAAGTAAATTGTACGGCGCAAATGCAGTAAACGCTGAATACGGTAGCAGAAATCTCTGCTCATTACGTAAAAAAGTTTATAATTATTCATTATCTAATTTGCATCTTATAAAAAATTAAGTGCTGGAAAATTAATATTTTTGCTGCGTGGGAGAAAAATACACATCTCATTTTTGACATGTGACATTAAGCTAAATACTCCCAATAAACAAATTGACAAGTAGAAAGTGTTTGTTTGAACTCGACCCCATTTTCAGACTGCGGTGTGTTGTTACTTACCACGTAATACTACGAATGATAACAGATAGCCAGTTTGAGTTCAGCGTGACTCTTTTCTTCGAGTTGCCGTGAAGTCTGGTTTGTGAATAAGTGGAATTTCTGCCCCAAATGACGAACTACTTGATGTTAGTATCGATAATGTCATCAAGCGAAAGTCTTTCTTTGAAGTTTGGTATGCTCCATACAATGTAGAAAATGAGCACACCAGATAAGTGCACATGCAGTTTTTGTAATTTAATGTGGTAATAGTGAGTTACAGGCGTGTAGTGGTGATGATGATGTTGTCATCAAATTTTTTATGACGGCTCTTAAACTCTTTTCTGTGTGTTCATCATTTTTGGCCATCATCGGATGAGTTGCAGCTCTCAAAGTCAAAAGTCAGTCACTCAATCACTCTCCCTCTCTCTCCGCTTCTACTTCAGCCGGTAGATAAATTGAGAGGTGGCGTGGACGAAATGAATGATTCAGTTGAATTGATTTATTACCTTGAAGCACACAAGAAAGCTTTGACTTTTCCATGATCTATGAAGATGACATTCTCTTAACTATTGTGTTGTCAGCATTATTATCCTGCGTATTTGTGTTACACTGTTTTTCATGGTAATTTAGGTATTTCTTCCTCCTTAACATTAACAGACATAAACCCTTTTATTTGGTTTTCACCAATCAGTTCCGCCAAAGAAAGTGACAGTGTTGTTTTCTTATTGTTGCAAATTGTGCTCGGTAAGTATCTGAGAAGTGGTTGCAACAAATGTTTTGAGCGTATAAAACCACAAATTAGTTTCCGACATGTTCACAAACAACAAGAAAATTGTTCGACGGATTCCATTTGATTGTGTTACTTTTTGAAAAGGTTTACTAGGTCTCGGATACTGTCATCTATAAAACTGCATTCCTGTTATGCTTTCAGTATCCGCGTCGTTTCGAACATTTGGCCAAGTTTTATAGCTCTGTTTGTATTATTTCACTTGTTTTAAAACGTCAACTTTCAGAGCTTTGACAGCTATAGAGCTTTAAAAATATAATTTGTGTGAAGGTTGGACAAGTAGTAAAGTCAAGAAAACGACGCAGCGTAAAAAAAAGTAATAAAAGATTCTTCCGAATTCATGATGTTTTCGAAGTGTTGCTAAAATAACTACTTTCATGTCAATTGTCGTTTTTGCTACTGATGATGATGATGATGGTAATGATGCTAATACTGAAATTACAATGATTACACCAACTAGAAATCACCACTGGGCAACGAAAATGGGAAATGTCTTAAAATAAAATAGAAGTTAGGAAAGAACGATACAAAATTGCTGACAAGTAAGTATGTGTGACAAGTTGGAGTAAGTTTTACTATTGCCCGAGTCTTTTGTGGGCGGCACTATAAGGGCCATATGTTTTGCTATGCATTTATGCTCAGTAGCTGTAATGTGCGTTGCGTAAGGAAGAAGACAAGAAGAGAATGCGTAAAAACTATAAAGACGACATAATGTTTTTTGGAGAAAGAAAGTAATTTATCCTTTCTCTTTCCCCTTTTATTTCATTGCTGCTTGAAAGGGGAAAATTGAAGTTAGAAAAGTTTTCTTCTTAACTCGTTTTCTTCCTTCGTACGTAGGTGTTACTTTGATAGTAATGTTGGGCGTACCGTACTTTTTACTTAAAGGCCAAGATGTTTTCTCTTATTTTGACAACCACATACCTCTCACGCCATACCTAGAAGATAAACCACGAGCTGGTGATTTTAATGGGAAAGGAAAAACAGGTTAATTTCTCCGGCCTTTCTCCAGTCACCTCAATGCCACTGTCTGCGGCTGCAGGTTAAAATCCTACTATTTTGAAAAAGTTGACATAGCAAAACATAATCCTATTGCTGGGAAGATTCAAGTTGTCTGCGTAAGAAGTGTTCAAGTTTTTTGATCCCTCAAGTTTCTCATGGTCCCCATCATCAAGGCCAGAGTGCGTGCTTCGCTCCATTAATGATACGTAGCTCTGTGTGCGTGTATCCGGTGTATAAAGGCAATCTGGTGTGATGAATGATGTTAATGTGCCGCAGCCGAAGATCGAAAATAAAAAGAGTATAAGAGAACAAAGCCTTTATAATTACTGTCCCTCAGTTTTCCTATAATTTGAACCTGTCAGTGGTAACAAGCTACTGCTCTAACGTCAAAATAATCATTCCTGCGGTGATTATGGCTTTGGTTTTGCCATAAAGCTTGAAACTAAGAGTCTGGTTTTGCTTGTTTAACTATACAAAGTGATTTTTGCCCTTTTTCGATATACATAAGAATAAAAAAAATCACGATAAAAAGTTACAATTTTTTACAGCCATGTGAATTTTAACAGGCAGTTTTTATGCTGTGCGTGCTCGTGCATCTAATTTAGTACGTTTCGTCTTCTTTCGATTCTTCCTTTCTCTTCGTGAAATATTTATTCATTTGATTACACAATGCTTATTCGTAAAACATTCAGATTACAAAAAGCACGCGTTTTCGTAACACTTCCAAAAGCGATGATTACTAAACCTTATACATAGTACAAAACAAGTTGTACTCTACTACTACAGCTCAAATTTAATTTTAAACATTTTTCATGACAAGAGGTTATAAATTAGACCATATGATTCCTGGTCTCGTTGTTATCGCCATCATTACAATTAAGTTACTACTCATAGTTTAAACGATCTTCTTCCTTTTTCTTTTGGTATATACAATCATCAGAGATAGACAAAATATATTCAAGGAGCAAACTCAGCAACAACTTTAGACAGCAGAGAAGCAGCAGCTCAGCAAAACATTGTAGATTAGTAAAAGTGAGAATCTTCAAATTAACTTGTAGTTAGTTTAAACGAGTAAAAAATTCCCTTCCTTCTCTTTTGCATTACTCCACCACCAAGAAACTATGCAAACGTCATATCATCATCACCAGAGTAAGGAGCTGTTCTTATTACATTGCTCCTGTTTGTTCATTCTATGCCAATTGGAGTTCTTCAGAAACGCGTAAAAGGCAAGTCAGGCACGAGTTATGTGACAAGTGGTGTCATTTCTTTCATTATAAACTTTTTCTCTCGCCTTTTGCAATAATATACGTAATAATAAAACAAGAGCAACACACCATAACATCCATTATAATCGAGAGTAGGAAAGAACAATTATTTATTATTATTATTCTGGGTACAACCACTTGAAACAGACCTAAAGTAATTCAAGTGGTGGCTGCAAGGCTGCAAAGTTCTGAGGCGTCAATGTATGCATAATGGGAATTACTAAAATGAGAATAAGAAGCGTTTTGTAAGTCGAGGAGAGTGATGATGGTGAATGCACGAAATGCAGTAAGGGAAGAGAGTTTGCGTTATGCGTGACACGTGGAAAAACTTTTTTACCTAACATATTTCTACGCGCTAAAAGGTATATGTACATACATACACATGCTTACATCAGCAAAAAGAAACTCGTACGTTTTGTCCGTCTAAAAGTTACGCATCGCCAGTAAAGGGAATAAATTTTACTAGTTCCAGGTTACATAATGCGATGATGCATTCGGTCTGTTCGAATGTAATTTGAATACCTAAATTGCAGACATCGCCATCACCAAGTGCTCACTCTGGGCATGAATCATTCGCTTAGGACGTACAAATTTAAGCATCAATTGCCACTTGTTTATTAATCAGGAGAATTTTTTCAATCAAGTCATTAATTAACTTTCCCTAGAAGTATATTCTCCAGCGCGAGTATCAGTAATTGAATAGACAATGTAACCAGTTGCCGTGAACTTTTAGTTTCAGATACTGACTGTGACGAAGCACAAAAATATAATTTAGTTTGCTGGAATTTTTCTCTGGTGGGAATAAAGGATGAAGGAAGCGAGAAACTAAACTATCCGAAGTGTGTGTGGTATGGTGGTTTGGCTACTGATTTTAACGAGTAGGAAGACTTTCCCAGTGTAATTAACACGCCTCGACAAATATTACTCAGGCAGAACACAACAAGGCGTAGTGAGAGGAGAGAATAAAGCTATAAAATATAATCCCGAGATAGATACAGCCTTATCTGGACAATTCACACGAAATTCCAACGAACGATAAATAATGATCTTCGTTTTACAGGTTTCCTATTACCACCACCACCTCCTCCATTACTTTTTTAATTATCAATCAGCAACATGAAAGGAAAGATAGTTTTTATGAAGGTACAGTCTGCAAGTGGATAACCATTAAAAGAGGATTTCATAACGTCCGTTCAGTTCCCACTATCCTTCAACCACGATCCTTTTTGGATTGGTACTTTCCACAGGATTAACTATTACACACAAAGTGCTCATAACATGGCACAATGGCAATGTTGCTCGTTAAAAGAACTGGCGCATAATATTCTGTTGTGCTTTTGCAACGACTCCTCATTAGTGACCATAATTAATACTTGCTCCACTTGGTACACGTACTTGAGAGAGGAACAAAATGTCAAACCAAATGTTACGTAAAAATTCAAAAAATTAAAACATTAAATCGTTGAACGTGCTACTAACATAGCAATCATAGCATGTATGTAGCATCATTATCATTAGCATCATCAGTAGTTATCACATTGTTGTTGTGGTTCTTATACTTAATAGTGATGTAGATGTTCTGACGTTGGTAAAGGAAGCAATGAAAATGAAGAATTTGTTCAACACGAATTGTTGAGTCAGTTGTTGTGAGAAGGAAAACTGTGCTCATCGCTGAACTTGTTTTACAGCTGCTCAACATTATCATTTGTTTTAGTAAAAAAGTAATTAAAATTGGAACGTGATGCGGTGGAGAAGGATGATAGCATTAGTTTTGATCTGTGGTCTTTTGATGTCTTTCACAACGGTAGCCAAAGTGGCAGCAATGGCTACTGCCACAGAGACTGCCGGGGTCGGCCATCAGCCAGTTAAGGAGACTGCTCTTCTGTCAAACCAAATTCCAGGTAATACTCGAAATGTATTGATACTATGAGTAATAATGGTACTCAAACTCAAACTGAAACACTGATAAGAATGTACGCAAAAATATCTCAAAGTAATAACTATTACTATTACTCGCGTTCCAAATATCTAAAGTGCAAAATAATCACTTTGCAATTTATTTCTTCATCGCCATTCATTCGATGGGCATCTCAAGTTCAGCATTAACAAGAAATAATGTTAGTCACAGAATAGCAAGGACATTAAAGTAATTTTATGACAGCGTGACTTGACTAAACGAATCGAAGTCGAACTGGGTGAACAGCGAACCTATAAAATACTCATTCATTTGGATACCGACACCAACAACTGCAGAGAATGCAATCATAGCGCATTTCTTTCAACCGGGCCGATAATAATAATAACAATAATAGTACAAGTTAACAGTATAAAGCATAATTTCATAACATGTTAGTAGTTTGTTCGCAGTCGTAAACATTCCTATTCCTCTATAGTATTGGTAACTTATGCAGATATGCTTTAATGTCCTCTTAATGGGTAAGTAGCTTCATAGCGGCAGCTTTATCGCACTTTCGTTGAAAGGAACAAGAAGAAATATTTTCTCGGCAGAGCTAGACAGTATGTCGTCGACTTTTATTGGTCTGTTTTTCCTATCAGAGCTCGCTCTAAGAAGCTATTGCAAATGTAAATTAAATGGATATTAAAATAGGAACGGGCTACGCTATCAAGAACTGCATGGGAATGGAAAATAGGTAGGTATTTTATGCAGCAAACCCATCGAAAAAGAAAAGATCCATTCTTTCGAAGTTCTCTAGAAGTCAGAACGCAGCGGCAGCAGCGTCAGTAAAAAGGCATTTTTATTATTAACAAGTGGTTGCTGCTGCCAGTAAGTAACTTTGTCAGGACTTCACAGGGAGATGTTAAAAAATATTCTCATCTTTTTTCAGTCGGTAAATTGCCAATTTACTCTTCATATTACTTTTCTACAATCAAGTGGGTCTGCGGCTCTCCTTTTTATCTTGTCGAAAACGACGGCCGCTTTGGCTATTTCATTATTATTTCCATACTTTTGACAACGAAAAAGGGTCGTTTTTCACAAATTTCTTTAGTAAGATTCACAAAAAAGGAAATAAAACTGAAAGGAGTAAAAAGGTAAATATAATTCACAGTATAATAAGCCGTTATAAAATGACCGTAGAAAAGAGAAAAAAGACTTTCTAGCCATAGGTAGTAGTTAGATTATTATTTTATTTTTAAAGTAGAGGAATATATTGACGTAAATATAAAAAGAATTTTTTTCTTTTGTGTTCAAGATGAAGCAGTAGTCATAAGGTTTAATGGCAATGCCGACTCGTTAGATTCTTTCTTGAATAGGCGCAAATCGAGACGCTCTGACTTTTAGTACGGGTAAGTGAGTGAGTGGTGGTTATCTAGCAAGAGGTAATAATGATCATACTTAATAATAATAGGATGAGTGCGCCCTTCCAATTTTACTGGCTTAATAATAGGAATAGCAGATACAAGAACTAGGAAACTAAATAGTAATATTTCCAACATTCTGAATTTTAAAACGGCCCCTCGTTCGTCCCTTAACGTTTTGACATCCGTTTGTGTTTACTTATTAGATTAGAGGAAGTGGATATAGAGGGCAAATGACTTTATGGTTGAAGTATGTACCAATTTTGTTGGTGATGGTGGTGTGCCCTTCTTCTCTAACTCCCTCGACCGTGGCATATGGCTCCTCAAAGTAAGTTAATGTCACAGAATGTCCCATTCTTCGCTAAGCAATACCAGCGCACATCTTCTTACAGGATAGGTATTGCCGATTGCCGCTACAATATTGTGCACGTTTTTCATTTTCCTCTATTCAGACAAGGGAATATATGCTGATGATGAAATTTATATTCAACTTGGGCTTTGGACAAAATTGGAATGACTTTGTCGGTTCCAGCAATCCTCAAGTATCCGGAGTTGAGCTGAGGTATACTTTATTGGTGTGGAGCACTCACCACAAACAGTCACTCTGTTAGAAGACACAAAGAGTAAAGGAAAGACCTCATTCTTCGACTTGCATTGGACAAAAGTAACACGGAGTACATGAACATTCACAATTCGAGGCACTATAATACCAAAATGTATGAATAAGCAGAAGAAAGAAAAGGGAGTATAAATAAGTAGTCAACTTGTCTGCCGTTCTCCTAGCAGTTGCCCATGAATATGCAGGGTATGCGCAACTTGAGGAAAATCCAAGAATTATAAAGGGATCGTTCTGGCTTGACTTCTTGGCGCTCCACATAAGAGATATACTTATTTTATTTGCATCGCTCCTCCGGTCGATATTTTTTAGACCTTAGATCTTCGTGCATGTAATGAGGAGATGTGTGTGATTTTGTGCGAGGTTGGGGAAGGGACTTTCTAGAACAATAAAAATCGACGGCTTTTTCAACAAAGTCTCATGATGAGAAGCAGAGAAAGAAAGAGTGCGGCGATAGCAAAGTCCAACGAAGGCCAATTTACTCAACTCTAAAGATCCCACTCCTTCGACAGTCCGTACTCCCATCCCATCACGGCTTTTTCTGAGAAAATAAGCTAAAGGAAAAAAGAGAAATGACAGAGACAACGGAGAGAAGGAAAAAGTCGTAATGAATTCCATAGAGAAAAGGAAACTCCTTTACGCAAATTGGTCTTTGTCCCAGCGCTGATTAAATCAAATGACAAAAACTGACAAACTTTCTGATTCATAGTCAAACTGATTAGGATTATTTTCTCTTGTTTACAGGCATTGCTGATTTTAACGGTATCGAAAATTGACTAAATGAGGTAGTTAGTGTCTCTCGCAAAAAGGGACCATGAAACTCCAATTCGATGTGCTTTTCAATTTGTAGTTTTGTTACACTCCCCTACATTTCTCTTGAAAATTTACGAGCGCGTTGTTTAGATTTCATTATTATGTAATAATGTGGCTTATACAATAAACATTTTACCCTCATTTGATTTGCTGGGATCGGTAGAAAGAATTTTATATCTTTGAATGGATCTATACAGTTCATCTGCAATTACAATAAAATTAAAATGGAAAAGTTGCCAGCAACATTATCCGTCGACCTGTTTTATGTACTCTACGTAACAAAGTTTATAAAAATTAAAGTGTTGTAAAAATGTGAATCAATGGAGAGCTTTCATTTTGGTGACCCAGTCACGTCACTTGTCCACCGAGTCACATAACAAGCTCAGTTTTACAATGTTTTTTTTCTCTTTCGTAAAGCAGAATGTCCCAAAACTGAACACATACGTTTGTCTGACTAAGCCCACAAAGAGACGCCACGCCATGGCACTCGACCTACCGGCTACAAACATGTTTTAGATAGAAAATGGGATGGCTGCGTTGTTGTCACAGACTGTTAGTTTACGCGAAGGATTAAACTCTTGAAATCTGTCATGTTAAAAATCTCAAAATGAAAAATGTCCAGTACTCGTTTTATTATTTCTCCATAAGCCTCTGACATACTAATAATTGTTTATTTACGCATTTATGTATGCACAAATAAACACTAAGCTTGCTTTCTCACTAATAATCCAATCTTCGTGTCCAGATTAATGGTGATCGGTCAAGCAAACAGAAATGGTATATCTTTTCAAACTTCATCCAGTCAGACATTGTTACTTGAAATGTGACAGTCTCGAATAATGGAATAATAAATAAATATAAATTTATTACCTTTGCAAGGTATCTTCTGTGTGTTACGGGATGCATTACATTGTATTTTTCAGTGCATATCAAACACGACTAATCCAACCGAAAATCACAGTCTAGGTTCATTTTACATTCACATGTCCGTAGCTTCGTCATCATCATGTCACCAACATTCTCCTCTGTATTTGAAAATGTAATGTGTGTGTTCGTGCATCTCATGAATATTACGCATATTTTTTCATAAAACTAAGAAGACGAAGAAGTAAAGACGGTGATTACTACCATTTTTCTTTCCTACTAAATGTGAGCTCTAATGGAGTGTAACTTAACTTGATACCTTTGCCTTCTCTCTGCTTGCCGTTCTCTACATACTTTTTCTTAAAAATAAAATGTGTTTTATTTCCCTCCGAAATTTTTCCCCGACATAATGTGCTTCAACTATACACTCCTTGTGCGTACATTTATTTACTCTTTGGAAAGCTGTACAATTTATTGCAGAAGAGTTTAATCACGGTGATAAATGTCTTGACACTGCAACTGCCTGTCTGCGTTCACGCTGCACTATAAAACGGTGACTAGGAGTAAAAAGTAGAATCAAGGCAAGACTAGTAGTGCAATTGGTGCGTGTTGTGTGCGTATGCTTCCTTCCTTTCTCCTTGTCATCATAACTTTTCCTATAATTCTACGATAACAGTTTGTGTTTACTTGCAGCTTAGTTTTTGTTGTAGATTTCACTGGAACTAAGAAGACTTTTTCAAAAGTCGACGTCACGACAGCAGCAGTCGACAGTCGACACAGCAATAAGCAATGATTCTTTCAATGTAATGTGTCGCTCGCATCGTCACAGAGAAAATTCCACCGTTTTCAAAAGTAAACATGTGAGAGCCAACAAGTCGAGAAGGCACTGCTCTTGCGTTGCCTTTGCCTTGTCTTAAAACTTATTATAAAATATATTTGTAACTGCAAATGGGCATTCCTTTTACTCTACACCTTATCTCCAGAGACAAAGCAGCTCGTTGTTGAAAAGAGCAAAGTCAAATGCAATCATTCCGCTTTGCACTTGTTCCTCATAAAGTCAGCAGACACAAAAGCGAGAGTCTATGTAATACGTATACGTTCCTTATTATACGATCGTTTGTTATTACATAACACTATTTTCCCAGGCAGGCATAAAACAAGCTTCGTCGAAAGTGTTCTGGGGTTTCAGGCTCTTGGAGCAGCGGAAAGAGAGCTTCATCACTTTTACACTCTTTCCTCTCTCCAGGTTTTATTAAGAAGAGCAGCACACAATTCACAAGTGCTGTTGACAACACAAGTCAACATTAATGTTTCTTTGAACAAATCGCCTTGAATTTGTGGACATAAGACAAAAGGTGTAAAATACTTCGACCAAGTCACGAGGAGTTAAAAAGGAGCGTTTTTGAAAGTAGCTCTTAATTTTTTAGATATAAATGTGTGAATCTGCATCATAGTCGAGGTACTTTTGTAACTAAAGATATAAGCAAGAGCTCCAACTCCCAAACTTTAAAATAAGAATTGATGCATGTAGTAGTACACTGAAGGCGACGCTGTGGTGGGAAATTCTCTTATTGCTAGGTGTACATCTGCACAATTCTTTCTTTATTTCTTTGCTCGATTTTCTGCGGTCTTTTCCTTTTGGTCCCTTTACATATTGTACGTCCTAGACTCCTTCATCTTCTCAAAAGCATTTTCCAAATAAAATCTTTTTTAAAACGTAGATTTTTTCGTTTTCATAGTTTTTTTAACTCTTTTAGCACCCTCTAACCTTAGCTATTACTTCCTTCAGTGTTGAATTTCTTTGTTCTGGGAAAACTAAAACAAAGGCTTAAAAATACAACCACTGACGAAGGAAAAAGATACGACAAACCCCTCCAAAAATACATAATAATAGTGTCTTGTTGGTTTTAACTTGAACTTCACCGAGCAGAAAAGGATTTCCTCTCTACATGAATTTTCATGGTCGTTCTCAGCTCCTTTTCTGCTGTTACATAGTGCTGTGACTGTGGTGTGCTATCTCTGTCTCTTGTTTTGCTTATCCAACTGGGAACAATTTTTTCTACTTATGGATTTGTTGACTTTGGCTTTTTGTTTATACTATTTGTTTCCAGACTTGTATGTAACTACGTTGCGACAGACAAAATAATCGAGAAAAAAATAAAATACTGTGCGACTCCTTCACTGCAGATAACTTGCTTTTCTTCATACACCATAAATGTGTGCTGCGTAAGCTTTCATAAGTCATCGTATTGCCATTCCACTCGAGTACCCACGCATATCCATAACAAGTAACCCGATATCATGATACTGCAATCCATGAAACCTAAATGAACGAATTCACAGTGATAATAAAAATAATCATCATCATTCCTATCGTGTTTTGTAACACTGTATTCCTCAATAACAGCCAGGGAAATGCGTTTGGGCCGTGCTGTCAGAAATATATGATCATCCACGATGACATTTTGGGTTGTAAAACAATGCTAAAGTGTTCTCTCCTTCATCTCTGCTTTCACAACATTATCTGTAACGTGAAGCTTGCATATTTCGCTGTCATACCTTTTGGCAAATGGAACGGATAAAAAGCATGATTTGCATTGTAGCCTCAATTGATGCTTCCACTTGTATTTACATGAATTATGTTTAAACTTTCTATTCAACTTTAGAGCACTTCCTGAACAGCTTCTTCATGTAGAAGGATATAGAATGCCAGTGCTTTAAATTGTCTCCATTTCAGTTTCTATTCATTCACTCATTTGATAAGTCGTTATTTTGTCCGTGTAAAGACGACGAGGCAACAATAAACAGTTTCGTTAATGTCACCACCACATCTGAATGACATTCTCATTAAGGTAAAGTTTCGTTTTTATTTTTATTCTACTCGTGGTGTAATAAAGTGGTTCTCTTGTTTTGGTTAAGAAATGGCAATAAAAGGTATGCAATGCGCTGACTTCATTTCTGTGCCCACAAAAACGAGCATCTGCACTAACGTCAATAAGGTTTGCAGGATATAAAAGAGAAAATATTGATGACAATGTCGATTCTTAAAATTTTTGCCTACAAAGCACGAAGCAAGTAGTGTGAGAATGAGAAAGAATTTGGCAGCAAGTCATTTTCAAGTAGTATTTTAATGCAAATTTTTTCTTTCAGTGTAATCAATGTCGGTTTTGCACACTGCAAAAGAGAAACAAGAGCTTCATTATTTTTCCAAATGAAGGGAAATGGGAAAAGAGTTCATCAATATGACTTTTTGCCTTCGTCAATCTAAAGGACTTAAATGGATAAAATGAGCTATAATAGTAGGAGAGGTTATACAAAATGTGTTTTGAACGAGACAAGCACTCACTTTAAGTATATTGACACACCAGAGACGGTCATCGTATTATTGTAAATCTCTCTAACATTTCATCAAGTAAAGGTGGTCATTCTCATTAATTAAACAATATAATCATGTTTTAACTAAAATAGATTTGCAGAAACCATGTTTGTCTTGTGCAACTATGAATCAGTTGATTCATTATTTCCGTCCCACGCTCACCAATTAATATTGGTACAAATGTGTATAAAGACACCACATTATATCCCATGTATAGAAGTAGGACAACGTTAATTATTCACCTGACAAGTATAGGAATTTGTCCCAATTAGGAGATGAGAACCAAAATACGCCAAACAACTCTCTCTGTTTATTATCCACTGTTATTGTTATTTTAATTACTATATCCGCAGAAAGAGTAATTTTGCTTTGATAAAAAATATAGTCCGTGTGAGTTGCTGGGTCTATTTTGGTTAAACCGCAGCAAAGATTCGCGAGAACGAGAAATTTCACAGTAGCGTAGGCTAAAATAGATGGCTGACAAGGGTATCCAATGTCAAAGTAAAAAAATAAATGTAATCATTGTCTATGATGTCACAATTTCAAAGAAGCAAAAAGCATAATTTATTAAACCCACGGAGTATTAACATGATTATTGGAGCGTCGTATGGAGTTCCGATCACTTCTACATGGATATGTACACATTGCCAGCAAACTAGATCAGGCATTTTTGCTTTAAAATCTCCATTTTAAGGTATTATGCCTTTTACAATAACTCCTTCCTCGAGACAGATCATTCATTGGTAAAATAATGAGCATTGTGATTATAATGAACTCAATGTGACAGGCTATTTAGTATAGATTTATAATGCATACTTTTGATGAAGGGACAAGGAATACATCATTAAGAGATTGAGCTTTGTCAAGCTGAGTCATCCATTTACTTTTAATTTTGTAATGGAACATGACTCTTACTGTGAGAGATTCAATCCTATGAACTAATCACTGTCAAGTCTTACCAAAAAACGACAAGGAGGGTGCCAAATAAAAATCTGGATATGCGTAGCCGGAATAAACGATCGTGCCACGTTAACAATCAGCCATTTGAATATAAAAAAGGAAGGACAATGCATTGTCAATTGTCATATGTCAACCCAAGTGAGCATCGAACGAATGCTTCGACTTGTCCTTGCTCTGTCTCATTTCACTTTACTCAGCTCGTGTCCCGACTCATCGGGTAACGTGAATCTATATAGTTATGAATTCCTCTCAGCAGTACACTTGTCTGCTTTCCTGTTTTGTTCATTTAATTCACCACAAGATTGCTTGTTCCATCATTGTCGTCGTCACCGTCACCACCACCTTATCACGATGATACATTTATATTATGGTCCATGTGCTCAGTGAAAATAAATCAAGTTGGTTAAAAGTGTATTCCTCTTTGTATACTATAAATTATAAATCATGGTCAAGAATGCATAATGATCCTACGCCACTAAGACTCAGGCGCATGCTTGGCAAGCGTTTTTAAAATTAAATAATGTCTTTTTTATGTCCTTCCTAAATGACATGGTCAGTTGAAATTCCATACTCACAATTGATTCATGTTCAGTCAAACTTTAGATGAATAAAAAACCATTCCCGTGTCTTCTCTCCAGGTTCATAGCTTAAACAACAATCTGGCTCTGTGTTTTGATAATGTCGTTATCGCGAAGAAAAAAATTGCCATCGCATGGTATTTGAAGATGCTTACTCGGGATGACTAAAGCTATTTAATCCATCTATAGATTATACGATTATTTCTAAATGTGTTTATACTTTGAATATAAACGCCATAAATACACAAATGAAAAATCAAGCAAGACTCGTAATGACTTAAAGAAATGAACACAAAATTCATGTTTGTACTCACTCTATATTTAATAATGGGTGATGTATTTGATGACTGGGCATTCATTGGCAATTCTATACAAAACACTAATTTAAATGACGTGTGGCCGTGGTCATTTTGATTAAGCGAAAATTGATTGTATTTAGTACATCCCGCACATCTAATAAAACTGACAATGAATGTTTCGTATATAAAAGAATTCTTTGGAATTGGAAACCGTTAAATGACTAGTTTATGAACGCTTCAAGTACTGCTTTTACACGAGATCATATTTTTTGCTTTAACATCGTTAAGAGATAAGAATGGGAGGTCTTAAAAATGACAATCGAAGAGGTATTGTATGAGCACAATAAATAGCTAACACAAAAACCACATTTATGCTGTCGAGTAAATATTTTTCCTTACACGCCGTGGTTTGTTGGGAATAATTGTTGAAAAAGCGCTGTGTGGTCAAGAGCAGCAAAGTTTATTCTGGTATAGACCAAGGTGACTGATGGCATGTCTTGAGCTAATTTCTCTTGCCGACACCTCATCCTGAAAAGGAAAACCCACCTCGAGAGATTGTGTCTCTTCCTACAAGTAGTGTATGAATGGTTGGGCAGGTACAGAAAGCAATAACAATGTCAGCATGGCCACACAGCAAAAACAGTTTTACTGTAGATTATTTATATAGAGATAAGGCTGGCAGGTATTTTGCTTTACAATAAGGAAGATACGAAAATTTTAATTTAGGGTGCCTTTTGCTTATATCGGTGATATTACGTCATGTCATTTAGCTACACTGTCTGCGTATGGTTACGACCACAGCAGTCGAGCAAAAAAAAGAATTTAGAGAATAAAATTTAAAAGTGGGGAATATCGCCGAAAACCGTTCTTTGCTTCATGACGAGACCGACAACTGACTGAAAGAAGGAGTAAATTCCGGTGATTTACTGTGGTATGACGTATATCTTTTTTCATGAGCTGTTGTCGACTTTATGTATAAAACTAAGAAATTAAAAACAACAATAAACAGTGATGGTAATAAGTCTGGTATTATCTGCAGATAAAGGTACCTTATGTTTTGGTAAAGCTCCCCGAAAAGGAACTGATATGGGGAAATTTTTTTTTCTAAATAAATCTTTGTCACCAACTGCCACAGTGAAATGTGACTCAGGATGCGTTGGATATTGTACCTTTGCGAATTTACTTCTGTCTAGATTTAATGAAAGCATCTGCCATGATTGAATAAATAAACATACCTACATACTTACGATATACAGTTGGCTTTATGTAAAACAAGAGGCAAATATCTCTATGTAGCTTATTCCATTTGCCATTTTCCACGTCAGAAAGTTCGAAGGAAACTGTAGACATCGTAGTGTTAGGACATTCCAATGACTCATAGAATGATCCCTCTACAATGTTTAAATGTGTTGACTGATATTGCTATTTTGGAATTTCACACTTTTAATATTTACTTTATCTTCTTCCTTTCCCTGAAATGAATCATCGTCTAAAGTTGCTAGCGTGTCACATGTAATAAAACGCAACACCAAGGAAGGAAAGAAACTTCGCGATGAAGATGAGACAAGTAGCTTCAAGCCTGTCTTTTCTGTTCCCAAATGATAACCACCCGCTTTTTCGAGATTCTTTCAGCTTCTTTCTTTTTTTGTTTGTATTGTTGGCAATGACAAGTACTTCTCGCGTTTTATTGTTATCAGAAATTCTTTTGCTTCTTTCTTTTGCCATTCTCCTTTTCTTCTGCCCAACTATTCTGTATTATCTGCCTCTCCCTTCAAAGCATCAACATTCTCTTTACTTCTTTTGATACTCTTCGCAGTCTATCGATCTCATTTCATTGAAATCAGATGGCCCACTTTTCAGCCTGAAAGCTGGCTTTGGCGTTCCGTTGAGATTCAAGAAAAGTAAGAAACGAAGCCTATCTGAATTGAATTTTTTGTAGCAACCAACCCAATAACGAATTTCACTCACATAATAGAATATGAAATTTTAGGTGACTCAACCGCTTTCTATTTTAGGATTCGCCAACTTATGTAACACTTTCCTGTCTGTTCAATCATTACCAAGATCAACAACTTCAAACTCATTCTGGAAACTTAAAAATTGCACGAGTCTTTTTGTCAGATATTGTGAAACAATCCAGACATGCAAAAATATTTTCTTTGATGCATTTGTTTTGCATCCTTCTGCGTATGTTTACACCAGATGTCAGAATGATGATTCATTTTTATCTCATTTCCTCTTCGTGTTTTTGTTACTACCTAAATTGCATTTTGTGTGCATTGCGTCACTCATCACTAGCACAATCGTAGAGCTCGTGTGCATTTACTTTTTTATTCTGGCAAGAATTTTACCCGCGTCGCATTTTTGTCGAATGGAAGAATAGCAAACGACCATGTCACGGGTAAATATCTATAGATAAAATGAAACTGAATGAAAGAATGAATGAATCTCAGTCAATTTGCTTCGTTCATAGAGTTGGCGGATGCCGCCTACGACGGATCATTATCAGAAGAGCCAGGAACTGAGCATAGTGCCGAAAAATAACAAACACTCGTTAACGATTCGGAGAGACGAAAATACAATGAAGCGATGCGATGTGCCTCTTGCTCTCTTTTTCCGTGCCTGATAAATTGCACATTGGATTTCGCGTTACTCATCATTATCACATCATCCTCTGAATTTTATTTTTACGTGCATATTACGTGTAAAACGCATGGCATCATCAAATGCTTTGCGAAATTGTTTTACAAAAAGCTATTAATGAAAGGGGAAATGAATGTCAAACTTTGGCTGATTTATGTCATATAGGTGAGTACGTGCATATTACATTATTACGTGTAAAACGCATGGCATCATCAAATGCTTTGCGAAATTGTTTTACAAAAAGCTATTAATGAAAGGGGAAATGAATGTCAAACTTTGGCTGATTTATGTCATATAGGTGAGGTGATGTAGGATTAGAGCGCGAGCTGCTTAGCTTTTTGTAAATCTGTATTTAATCTGTACTATTGAAAGCAAGGTCAGAATAAGGATTAGGGAGCAGATGGCCATTTTGCAATTTCATTTAAATGCTTGCAATTTCCGAAGCTGAAACCAGAAAACCTCGTATTACTTTAGTTGCTTCATGCTGGGATTTGAACACGACGTTTGCGTATATTTTCCACTACGCCTCAGAGATTATTGAGATTTACTCTGGTGAGATCTGACCCTGTACAATTTTATCATCTTTGCTGCTGACATAAAAAAGTTGCAATCTACGAAAATATGGGAAGCATGGAACAGCAAGGCACAAAACCGACGCAATCTTAAAATCTTGTTTGATTCGTGTAGTAAAACGATTTATGATAGGTAGAGTAAATAATCGGTTACTATTATCATTGTGCCATATCGACATCAACATCTTCGCAAATTAATGGTTTCCACTTCTTGGGACGGTCGTAAAATGTTTTCAGCAAAGTAACAAAACTTGTGTAAAAGGTAGCAACAGCCAACAGCCACTCTTGCTTCTGTTGTGATGTAATGAATTTTTGAAGTTGAAGTTGAAACAAGCAACATATTATTACAATTCTACATTTTACCATATGCTCGATTTGTGATTATATCTAAAGTACCAAAGTTATACCTAAGAACATTTAGGCAGCCAAAAAATCAGAGGACGGATTTTTCTTAAAGCTAGAAAAAATAACGATAACGTCAGCGTCAATGTGATGATAAAGATGTCGATAAGACAATGTTGTGCCCAAACATTCACAAACGAATAAAACAAAGTTGATGGTAAACCAATGTCAAAAAATGAGAATGGATAAAAATCTGAACACGCAAAATAAGTATCATTTAATTGTTACTGTCAGAGCAAATAATTCACTATCTTGCTTTAAACAGAAGGTATTCCGCTTGCAGCTAGGCGTTCGGCAGAGGGAACATGTGAAATGATCGTATAATACAAAGTATTTTGCGTTCCTCGACTTCATTTTTTTTCGTCATGTTTTCCAAAGGTGGAAGTGTAAAAAATTGGCAATATAAAGGGTAATGTTTATTTTTTATGCTGCCGATATAGTCTCCTTCTCTCACGTTTAAGGATGGCATGTCGACATGAATCCTCTGTTTAAGGAATCGCAAATGAAAAAGGGAAAAAGAGTAATAATAATAAAATGCACGTTGCCTCTTCTTGTTTAATAACTTACTTAAGTCAAACAGAAAATACTGAAAGAACAACGATACCTTACACCATATCAAATCAGATTTGTTTCTCTACAGGGCGTTGCCTCCGCAGTTGCGTCTCGTACCTCCTTCTTTCCACTTCTCCTTTTTCACTTCATTACTCACCATATCAATGATGATAATTTTTGTCAGCCAAAGTCACTCTCATTTCCAAGTTACTGCTGTTTGCCTCTTGCGTACTGAACGTACACGGATGCAGGTATTTGTTGTCGTGGTCGTTGTCATCTCGTAATTCGTGAGTGTTGATTTGTTTTCGTGATAAGCTGTAATAGCAGAAGCAGCTGGCAAAACCAGTGAGCAGCATCCGCCTGGTAAGCATGCATCCTCATAGAGTTTGTAAGAGATTTGTTTAGTGAGTGAACACGTATTAACCTTTTAAAAGTAAGTCAAAAAACAACATGTTTTGATTTATGCATTTCTTTTCATTCAGAGCACCTTTTGTTCGGTGAAACCGGCTAACATAAATTCTTCAAAGACAACATAATATGGGGCTTTTTGCAAGTGTTGCAAATATCACGCGTAGAATTGCAATTGCAACCTACGCGAAAACATCAAAGAACAGCTTATCGGTGCAATAAAAGGTTATAAAAAGGCAACATTTTCTGTCCTACATTACATGTAGAGTTGGCAGCGCAGCATGCATTTGGCTGCAATTGCACCATGTAGACTAACACGGTTTTTATTTGCAAAATCCGCTACCCACTTCCTACGATTGTGGTTATGTAACATCTCGAATTATACGTGAAGAAAATCCATGAAGGTAATGACATAAAGTTCATTTAGAGAAGATAAAGTTGGAACGGCTGAGTGAGCAGCAACGGCACAGAATCTTAAAAGGGAAGATTTTTGCCAGCCCAATATTTTTGCCATCTCTTGAAATCCGAATGCTTGATCAGACGTTTCTGTACATTGGTGTAGGACTGAGAACACACGAGGGAGAAATTCCAAGCAAATTATCCTAATAAAGTCTGCATTTCAAAACTGCATTATCACCTTTCGTGAACATCAGTAGTTTCGTACTTAGAATTTATTGCTATTTGTAACTTACTATGCTGTCAGACAAAGCAGATATTTGTTTTTGTAATGACGATATCTCTGAACGTTTGGAGCTAGGAGTCTTCCCATACGTAATTCAAGGAAAAACTAAATATAACTACGAGAGTGTTAATGGTAATGGCAAAGATGTCTTCGTTTACAAGTAGTTAGTATAGCTTGTGCTTGGTTTATTGCGTAACTGATTTTGGATAATTTAGTTCTTGGTAATCATATTCAATGTTGGATTCGGATGTCGTCTGTGTAGCTAAATTCATTTAAAATCGGGCCGTTAATCTTTTTTTTGCTAGTGTGAATCCTAATTAAAGATAACAAAACTTCATTATGGTTAGCAATTTTTGATGCTTATAGCCACTCAAATCGTCATTGTAAGCAAATAATAAAATGGCAAATGGGAGTTTTGGAAGAATGTGCCGGAAAGAGAAAATAAATTGTTAAGAAGCTAGTAAAAATCGGGAAAGTAAGTGTATGAAATTGATGTGATTACTGTTGCTGCTCCTACATCGTGCCGTCATAAGATTGTTATGAAAGTTGCAGAGCCGTAAAAGCTTTAAGATTAGTCCGTGATGAAAGAGAAAAGCAGTTACTACGAAGAGTACAAAAGAGTAGGGGAAAGCGGGAGCGGTGCTGAGTGCGATGCATAAATCGTTTACCTTAATAACTCTTCTGCTAATAATATTAATGTCTGTCCTGAGTTCCTCTGAATCCAGCTTTTCGTGTGTTTATGTGTGACCCTCTTACAACTGCTCACGATTCAAGGAGTTCACAGTCCTATTATTACTTACAAAGGTAGCGTTAGCAAATTCTAAAAGCTGAAAGTAGGTGAATTGTGTCAGCATCACCACAGCGTTATCGCATATCGCTGCCTTACCACAATTCACCACCTCGAAACTACTAACTACTTCCTAAAAGTTAGCAAGTATATCATGATAGTCGGTATAATGGGGAAATATATCAGCCAACTCGACGAAAAGAAGGACCATGACGAAGGGAAATCTTGATGCAATGTAGTGTTCCGTAAACGTACCTAGACCTATAAAAAGGCTTAAAAATGTCATTTGCACGGACCAACATTTTTAGTTGGAGGATATGCTATGCATCCATTTCTGCTCCAATAACATTAGATTCTATTTCTTTCTACAACAACGAAAAGAGTCTGACTGAGATGTAGTTTTCCTCGTTGCTGAAATGCAATCACAAATCCTTCTTTCACGACGAGAAAGACATATTTTATCTGCTGATTATGTTGATGATGAGTCGGATGACTCTTCGTCTTGATCTAGTTTTTTTCTGTTTCGAATGACGCCGGGCCAAAAACTCCGTTTCGTTTTATCTTATTAACCAACCACCAACCGCTATCGACTTGGAACTATTTTCAGCTGAAAATTTATGAGGTCGAAATTGTCAACTTATTCATTATTAAACAAAATGTTATTAGCCCTTATATCTTTCTTCGTGAAACATTTGGAATGGGGTGCTCTGATATTATAACGAGGTGTCGAGCTCACAAACTTTCAATTTGTGTGTCACAGTAGCTTAATGAAACTAATCAACACAACGAAGAGTCACCGAAATATAAAGAAGATGCGAAATGAAAATAATCCTTCAACTTGTGTATAGCCACAAAATAGACGCCAACATCTGATCCAATCAACGTGATCAAAACACGACATGCAAATGCATTTGATGTGAGTTGAATGAGCTGAAAGAAAAATGGTAAGAAATTGGGAACAGCTCTAACTCTGGCGCAATGGCATGCCACATTCAAAAGGGATTTTACGACTGGAGAAATTTGGCATGTTTTGTAAAGATTAAAT